>JAQQZZ010124457.1:0-14292 GCA_030265115.1 Mopalia vespertina
TCAGGTTATGAAAATGGAAATTAATGTATTGTATTACACACAAAAAGTTTTACTTATTTATAGAATATGTTTTTTGGTTGGTCTTCTCCTTTAATGATATTGACATAATAGTGTTGGTCACGAAGATAACAAAAAAGTTGTGACTCAATGTGAATAGGATATAGTGTCGAGAATACCAGAATCGTTCAGTTTTTATATGTAGGAAAGTATTAAGAATTACAGAATGATTTCAACTCCAAATGTAGACTAGTCTAGACGACAACAGAAATATTCGGGCTCAAGATGTATGATAGTCTCCGGGTTTCCGGAATGGTTCTGGTCCTATGTGAAACAGATTCTCGGGGATTTTCAAATGGAACTGGGTTCATCCGTAAAACAGTCTCTGCAATTAGAGAATGGATATTGCTAAATCTGTAGGATAGTCTCGAGTTGTGAAGAAAGATTCTGGTCCCTTATTAATTGTAGTCGGGTTTTACCGAATGAATGGTTCTGGATCTTCTTGTGGGATAGTTTCGATGTTTGACACAATGTCTCTGGATGCATAAGTAGGATACTATGGAGAATTGCAGAAGGGTTCTGATTATGACTGGTTTACAGACTGGTGTTGGTTACATATGTACGATACTGTTGTGAATTACAGAAGGGTTCTGATTCTGTCTGGTTTACAGACTGGTTTTGGTTACATATGTACGATACTTTTGTGAATTACAGAAGGGTTCTGATTCTGTCTGGTTTACAGACTGGTTTTGGTTACATTTGTAGGATACTGTTGTAAATTACAGAAGGGTTCTGATTCTGTCTGGTTTACAAACTGGTTTTGGTTACATATGTACGATACTGTTGTGAATTACAGAAGGGTTCTGATTATGACTGTTTTACAGTCTCGTTTTGGTTACATATGTACGATACTGTTGTGAATTACAGATGGGTTCTGATTCTGTCTGGTTTACAGACTGGTTTTGGTTACACATATGTAGGATAGTCTATAGAATTACAGAGCGAATGTGGCACCCTGTGTATGATAGTCTCGAGTAGTACAGATTTGTTTTTTTAAATATTTATTTTTATTCCCTAAAGACGTAATTAACTTAACAGTATATGTGCATAATACAATGTACTAATATAATGTATGGATATACATGAGTTTTTACTTTAAATCTGGTCATTTATCCTTCCGTTTTGTTTATAAATGATAATATGATTTGTGGGTTATTACATTATCGTATATTTTGTATCCATGCCTATATTTATTTTTAAAAATGGACCGTTGTATTCTTAATGGGCGAATCACTGTACAACTGACTATATATGATCGACAATACTGAGTCATGTTGTGGGAATACTAGACCTAAATGCCGTCTTACCTTCCCCATTGTCGTTTTGCTATGTTATATGTCAGGTATCAACGGCATAACGCGATGCCTCATTTGCTGGAAGGAAAGTAGCAGTAACTTCGGTCCGGTCGTAATATAAATCCTTCTAGGCAGCTCCCGACCTCAAAATCGGGTTCATATAGGTGCCTAATGGCAAAAGATCTCGGTAACGGTCATTTCCGATATTTTGTTGGGGTATTTCACATAAACCAGCCATCATTATCCAGAAATTCGCTTTTCATTTCAGACACTTAGACATTTTCAGTACGAAACGTACCTCCTGCGCAGGAGATAGCTATTCTCGGGAAGTGGTACGTTTCGTTTTGAGCGAAAATGTTTAAGTCTTTGAAATTGAAATTTCTGGAAATTGATGGCTGGTATATGTGACAAACCGACGACAAAGTATCGGAAATGACTGTTACAGAGACCGTATTTACCTATGAACCCGATTTTGAGGTCGGGAGCTCTATTCTCTCTATTCTTTGCATGTGTTTGTTGCGGTCACTATTTTGCAATATAGGCCCGCAACAATGTTGCGAGTTACTTCCCATATAACATTGTGTGGGTGACTGCCCAGTTCATAAACCAGTTATATGTCCCGCAGCCCCCTGCGGCTTTGGCAAAATTGAATGGGATACCGCAAGTACTTGAAGATTTTTTAATTAGTTTTTCCAGAAATGTTTACCCCACATATAAATTTATCATCCCGAAAATCTGAAGTTCTATTTTTAAAAATTTTATCCGGTCATTACCCTGTAAAATCATACCTTCATCGCTTTAAAATACTCGAGTCTGATTTAGGTGAGTGTTTTATGCTGACCTCCAAAGTGATGGTATTTTTAATCCCTCGATGCTTGAAATTTTTATGGCTCGATTTTCAAATAACTGGCAACTTTTTTTCTCGTTGCCTATTTATCAGTCCATCCATGTTCTCTGTGATGAATACCTATGAATGTTTTGTATATGTGTGTTTAGTCTAATCACTGTATACCCACCCGAATCTAAATTCCTCCTATCTATCTAACCTGTCAATTGCCATGTACCATATCCAGTTATGATATTAAACTAGAGAAGATGTATATCTTCCTTTGTTATGTATAAGTGTAGCACATATGAGACAAGCCTAGTTATGGCGCACATCATTCTAAGGAATGGAGCCGCCAATAAATCAAAATATGTATGTATGTACCCCACGTCTTAATGTCGCTCAATGCTTATAGTATTGTTTTGGTATATTTTAGGGCGGAAACTTCCTGTTGCCCTGTTGGTAAAAAATTTAACAGGTAACAAGAAACCGACTTCTTTGTGATGTTATACTGCGTCCTATTTTTGTCATCTCGATGTTGGTTTTCTTTACCTATTTGGGCGAATTAACAAACATTTATATTGCAGGTCAGTCATAAGAATGTGTTAGGTTACCCTACTTGGGTCGTGTGCATCACGTCATTTGAGATAAATGTCTCTACATCTTGTATCATCAAGATAATCTTAATCCAATGTGGTATAAATGGAATAAATACATGGAGAAAAAAAGTTATTTGAGGCCCGCGGTCGTAGCTTAGTGGTAGCGCGTGTGCTTACTAATCCTTCGTCGATCGTTCACACGATCGAGTCCATCTGTCGACCATCATATATATAAGTGAGTCACACGATGTGGCTGAGGCAATCGCGAGGAGGTTTTTACGAGGTTTCTTCCCGGTTTTCCACCGTAATTAGGCAAGGAACAGTGCGAAATGGACAATTCGTCGTCATGTAAGTGAAATAGCCTTGAGTACGATGCTTTTCGAAATACATCACCTTTAATAATCAATTATCAACGTAACTTTTATTGCTCTTCGTTCAAAACAACATCTGATTTGGTTCTCAGAAGAGTCCAAGTCTTATATCCATTAAAATACCATCACAAAATATTTAATATGTAAAATTTCTAATCATTCATGCCGTACGCACCAGATAAAAAAGATCTGTGTTATTTTATATTGAATTGATTGCAAAACAAGCCAACTATAAACATAACATGCTAAGTCTCTCATGACGGACAGGTTAAACATAGGTTATTCAACGTAGATATAAATGAAGTTTCCTAAATTGTTATGCCAGCCAGAACATGTCTAAGATCTTACTTATCATGTTTTGTAATTCAAAATCGATTTCTTATTTTCATGACAGACCTTGGGTGTTTTTCTGATTAGAAGTTTTGTAACGTACCCGTCAGTGAAGGAACAATGAAAATTTGCAAGATTTCAACAGAATGGTCTGCTTGGAAACATATACGATGAGTTCAGTATTTTATTTATTTTATTCAATGCTATTGGCTTTTGTGATAATAACGGTGAATCCCCAAAGAACACGAGTATACGGCTGATTTGGCATGGCTGTCCAAATGTGATTCCCAGTTTTGATTTTATGATGTCTGGCATGTGCAGTCTTAATCTGATGTTAACGTCCTGGGTCTCGAAACCAAATTGCTTTCGGTTACAAGACTATTATATGAGGTCTTTACGTCAAAAGTAAACCACACGAATTTGCGTCTCGGATATAGACATGAGCAGGTTACTATAAAACGATGTCTACATGACTTTCCAAAGAACCTCCGAAGATGTGCGACTCTGGAGACAAACTCTTGAGGATATCAAGTATACGAGTGCTGTGCAAACATCAAGCCAATACGGCTAAGGGCAATTTGTTGGAAGAGTAGCAATGCTGTCTTTACTTAGCACTGGAGGAAAATTAAGTTTCCACTATTATGGAAACACTTTACATCTTCGTTTTGCTAGTGTCAATTATTGTTGGAATACACCGCCGTCACGTAAGTGAAATACTATCAAACATGGCGTAAAACACCAACTTATCAATCGATCAATTAAGCAAACACCAATCCTGTGCCTCGTAAGATTACAATTAAAGTGTGCCTTGAAAAGGAAACAATCAATTAAAAATATACGATGTAAATATAGGGTCTGAATATCTCAAATAAATTCATGTTTGAACTCAGATCTAATAACCGGTATTATGTGTTTGTCATAGACAGCACTTAGTCGTGATGAAAATGATTATTCCAGGGAATCATTTAGTCATGTTTAAACGGTCACTTAGTCGAGCTGAAAACGAATATATAAGGATAATACTTGGTGGTGTTAAAAAAGATATACGGGAATAGTATTTAGTGGTGTTGAGAACGAATATACAACGATATCACTTTGTGGTGTTGCAAATGAATATAAAAGGATAGCACTTGGTCGAGTTGAAATGAATATACAAGGATAGCCCTTAGTTAAGTTCAAAATGAATAATCATGGATAGGACGTTTTCGTGTTGAAAAATAATAAATACAGGTTATTACACAGTGAATTTGAAGACATACCTCGCGAGACACGAATCGTGGAGTGGGTCATGCTTTACACCATTCACGAGAGCAATATTTGTGGCATTTGAACTTTACTGTGTAATATTCTATTTATATCATCTATACACTTATAACCATGACAATTTCCCCGATCAGTTGTGATAATGGCGAGGTCAGAATGGGACTGTTAACCCCGTCCGCTATTCACACGCCTGAACGTAATAAAGCCATCATATATCGATGTTGTATGCATAATAAGGAGATCAATTTCTGATTCCCTTTATAAAATAATTATTAAGATAGTCATAATCTTTATGCCCCTCTAAGAGGAACTATTTTATCACTGTGAACAAACATATGCTTGATTCGGTTTTTGCTAGAACACAATGTTGTTGACGCTAGACGATTGCGATGTTTGTTGCTGTTTTGTTGTTGTATTCATGATGATACCATTAATTACGAAGCCAATTAATGTGGTGGACTGTCTGGATGCCTGCTGAGAGAAATGAGTGTCTTGTTTCTGGATTACAAAATCTATTAGTCTGCAATAGTCTATATTAGGTCGACAAAATCTGGGAGTGTATATTTATAAGAAATTTGATCTATGATCAAAGGAGGATAACCGCTTTAGAACTGAATTAATCATGTGTTCGTCTCGGTAATGTCCCTTGGTAAGCCAGTGTGAGAGATTCGTCTGGCAAGTCATTTGGCGACAGCGTGGTTTGTTCGGGGGATTTATCCACCAAGGCACAAAAATATTTGTAAATGCAGACCAACCTGGTGTATAATTGTATCCTCTAAATATTTGGTTGCCCTTCAACGAAAACAGAGGTTACATACACGGTCACCAAAATGTACTATACTAAGTTAACGAGACGAAGTTATTTTCTTTGCAATAAAGAGACACGGTAGCCCAAATTCGGATTGTTACGATCTTATGAATTTATAATTAATTAAAAAATATCGTAGATATAACAGTTATTCGCGGCTTGAAGGAGAGTTTTGGTGCCCTCGGAGTTATGGGGTAACTGGAAGCCGAGCATATGATGTTTTTGTTATTACATACCGTGATTTTGCGGTCTTGTCTTAGTTTGTTGCCAGTGTCGTCAAGGGTGATTTTCGCCACCCAGCGGACTGACACTTGTCGTAAGAGTAAAATGACCTTAGATACGGCGTAAAACCACGCACAAACACAATGAACCTAATACAGTTTGTAGAGTGCATTTGTGTTCAAGCTGTGATCTAAATGACAAAAAGATAACTTAAAAGTGCATAGGCGGTGCGAAATTAAATTTCAACATTTCAGTAAATTAACAATTAAAGCATGTTTTACTCATTAAATTTATGGGAAATCTTTTACACCACTCTGAAACAGACGTGTCTGTTTTTATTCCTATGCGACTATATAGTTCTTGAGGTAATTTGCAATGATGTCATACTTACATACGAACATTCTTAGCGTATGTCTGATTGAACACCGCGAAGATACCTCGTAAGTCCTCTTCGCCATCCCCAGGTGTGTTAGTGTGATTGGAGTTTAATTGATTTATTGATTGATGTTTTACACCACATTCCGCGATATTTCAGCTATGCTGTGGCGTGAACATTTTAACAATTTCTAAATTTTATATATTTAGCCGTACATCAAAAAGAGAAATGATTTGGTTTGTTTGATTGTATGACAACGGATTGTCCACTTCACACTGTTCCTTGCGTATTACGTTGGAAAACCGGGAAGGAAACCTCGTGAAAACCACCCCCGCGATTGCTGGAGCCACATCGTGTGACTCACTCATATGCCTGATGGTCGACAGACGAACTCGATCCCGTGAACGGTAAATTGGAGTAGGATTAGGAAGCGCACACGCTACCACTACAAGAGAAATGAAAAGAACCGAAAAGGACAGACATAAGCGTTAAAACCCCCAAATACATTTAACATTAAATATTTTCATTTCAGATGTAAAACTTAAATAGTTAAATATCCCAAACTATTTTACATGAAGCCACAGAATTACTAAAAACATCCAACGTTTTTAAATTATATGCCAGCAATGTTGTCCCCATGGAAGTGAACATCAAAAAAAGAAACAAATTGCAGTGAAAAATAAGTGTTTAAATATGTCAATATATTAAATGTTTAATTTTGGATCTTAAAATTTTAAATATTGTGTTTAAAACTATGTAATTATAGCTATATACAATCATTCAGAAAAATCACTTTTGTCGACTTATGCGTTTTGGGAGCGACAAGCACTGTGTGTTCAGTGTTTTTCAACCAATGTTGCAGATAGTCTCCCCTTTGCAGATAGTCGTCATGGGGCCTCCCTTGACGAGATGGTGGTTGGGTATCCACCGTAGAGGGAGTAGGCCCGCTCGTATAGAAAAAAATATCATACACGATAAAATAACAGCTGGTCTGGTAAAGTACACTTATAAAATATAATGAGAAATTCCGTCCATCGTTTTTGCAATTCATTCACCCAAGAGAAACGTGCTAATCGTGGGAACAATGTAGTTATTTGCTGAAATTATTGATTAGAAATGTGGCTGATATACGACGAACTACTAAAACGACGCCGGCAGTTTTGCCAATGTCTGATTATTATGTGAAACCCCTTTGTGGATTTTGGAAGCGTTT
The DNA here is from genome assembly GCA_030265115.1 of Mopalia vespertina. NCBI lineage: Eukaryota > Metazoa > Mollusca > Polyplacophora > Chitonida > Mopaliidae > Mopalia > Mopalia vespertina. The sequence goes on from JAQQZZ010124457.1 coordinate 7,361, forward strand.
AAAGGAAGCACCCTGGCTAAGGGTAGTTTGTTTGGAGAGAAGCAATGTTGCTTTACTTAGCACTGGAGGAAGAGGAATGTTCCACTTTCTACTATACTACACATGTAATGGTTGTATACTGGTGTCAATTATTGTTGGAATATACACCGCAGTCATACACGTGACATACATATGAGCATGGCTTAAAAGATCAATCGGTCAATCAGTCATCTTGTTAAAAGAAACCTTGTTTACTGTAGGAAGCAGAAATGTTTATTGAAGATAAAAATATATATTTTTTGATCATATTATTATGGTGAAATAACTGTTTCATGCAGTATCTTACATACAAAACTAAATTCGAGATAACTGGCACAGGACTGCCAGTAAGGCGGCCAAGTTATACATAGGAGCATTTATGTATTGTATTCACGAGATCAAATTGCACGTTATAGGACAAAAGTAAAACGTCACATAATTACACACAGGTTCTTTGAATTTATGTCCGTCATAAATTCAACAAAAAGTGAAAAGTGCGACTTTGTTGAATTAAAACAATATAACTTTGAACCCTGAACGGTAGGTTTTAAACTCGGTGAGTGGTGAAACGTTTCTTTGGCTAGATACTAGGCGCAACAACAACACACATTCGGTCGTGTTGTTCGTTGTCACTTTGCACACTTGGATTCAGTATACAAGTATTTTATTGGTCTGTGCTTGCCATGCCCGTATCATTGACGTCAACGGCGGGTTTCTTCACTGGCACTCGAATGAATACCAATGAGAAAAGATTGTGTATGGCGTAAAATACCGATCGAATCATTATAGCATGATGATTGACAGTAAGGAAAACAATAAACGGTTCTATAATATTCTTGAATAATTAAAACATAAAGGAAGCTTTAATAATCGGGTTACTTTATTGAATCGCCCCAAAGGCCGATCAAACTAGCACCAGCTGTAGATTTAAATCTTTATATATGTATGTTTTATAAATACGGTTAATTGCGTTTCTGATGTCCTCGTGGCACTTGATTCGATTTCAGACTATAGCTTTAATTTTGTCAATATTTATCAACTGACCCTGATTAAGGATGTAATGGTTGAAGCGCTTCAGTCTAACGTTCAGCCGGTGAACCTTCGTAATTATTCTGAAACTTCATTGGGAGTCACAAAGATAGCAAGTGATTGATTTGGTTCTGTCGCACTGGAAAGCTCTTCCAGTTGAAAACATTAGCAAAAGTCTGTCCTGGAACGTGACAAAGAATATACAATAGTGTATGTTTATCTTGTTCGTGCCAGATGGACTTAACTAAAGAATGGTTTAATTCCGAGCACGATGTTGAACAACGGCGACGAAAGCTAGACCAGCCTCCTTAAAATGTCAGACATATTGATTATCAGATTAACACACCCTGATCGACTTTCAAACATGTTGTTTTGCCCCGATGGGAAAATCATTTATATTCCAAATGGCAGTGTGTTTGTATTGAGCTTGGAAATTTTGGCGGAGCTTTGTCATTTCGGTTTCTCTATGCTGGTAGTGTTCTGTGATATAGGGTGGAGGATTGTGTAATGCTTTTTAAATACACGATCGATGTAATAGAACTATCAAAACAAAGAGGTATCATACACAAACAGTACATATGTAGCCTTCAAAATGCTCCTGTGTATGCGTGATAATTGCCACAGGTAACCAAACAGAATATTCGCTAAAGACATTGATGCCACGACACTGGTTACGTCACATCCTCAAAAAAGATTATTTCCACTTCTTGCAAACCATGTCAAATTTAGGTATTTGTTTAATTCACCATCAAGGTACAGGAGAACAAAAGAAGATATATTTGTACTAGCAGTAGAAGTATAACAACGCAAGGTGACTTCAATCCGATGGGAATAAAACCCTAAATCCCTCAATAAAAAAGTTTACATTCATTACTTTGGACATACTTCGGTCTCTCATGAACTTTGGACAATTGTTAACAATTGTTTTACACACACACACACGAGGCTTTAACCAATGATTTAAATAGAGGTATTGGCAGTTGCCAAAGCAGGTACAAGGGCTGAAATGCATAAGACCAGCATGGATTCACCCTTGCCACAATTGGCTAACTTCGTTGGACTATGTTAGAAGCAAACAGGAAGCCCGAAAGCCGTTTACAAAGGACTTTGCGTTACTTCGAAATGATACTGTCCTTCCGCCCGTCTTTAACTTTAAAATTGAAGTTTTCTCTTGTTAAGTCAACGGACACATTTACTTTTAAATAAATTAAAAGAAAAATTGGTCGTCATTATCTTAATTGGTTGATGATTGATTTGTGTTTTACTCCATTCAGCAAAATTTCAGCTACGTTGTGGAGTGAACATGTTCACAATTTATTTATCTCTTATCCAATCAGTAGCACCTTTGGTCATTAACATCAAAAGATAAATAAAATGAACTGAATAGGATATACATAAGTGTTAAACATTTTAAATATGTCGATATATTATATAGTTTAAATTTGGATCTAAAAATAATAATTATTGTGTTTAAAATTCTGTCAACATCAGTTATTTACAATCATTAATAAAAATTAGTTGTTTTGATACACATCGATCTGTATAAGGATCTTGACGTCAACATCGCCAGCAATGTTGTAATCAAGTCCTTTATAGAGGTGACTGTGTAGAACTGTTGCCTAAGAGTGGCAAAGTCCACACAGTCAACCGATATGTGTTTGATGTCGTACATGCAGTCACAAATTCCACACGTTGGCATTTTTGGTGAGGTGACTGTTGTTCATACTTCATCGCATTAGAACCACCTACTCCTTTCGAGACAACCATGGATTTAAAAATTCTGACCAATTGCAGGGTGTACGTCAAGAAATTAATTACGAACTTCTCCGTCCCATACATCCTGACAAAGATTAAAAATGTATTTAGAAATTTTGGGCTTGAGATCTTTATAATATTTCAGATTGAGAAATGGGCTTGTGGGGGACTTTTTCGCTTGCCTGTGTACCACTGTGTTTCCAGGGGTATCCAGCAGAACAGAACTTTTGCTCCACTGGATTCTAGACCTTTATATTGGTTGACAATCTGCAGGATTGATGGCTTCGTGATATTTAAGCTACCAATAGCCAAAAGGCAAATGAGTGCCAATATGCTCGGTCAGATTTCCACCTTGGTATTCTCTCCAACGAAATGGATGACAGATGCTCAAGGATGAAAAGAAAAGGATCACTGCTACAGATGTCATCATCCACTTTCCAAGAAAAATCTTGGAGAATTGCTCCATATGTGACAGTAAGATCAATTGCAAAGTAGGCCCCATGACCTGAATAAAAAAAAGACGACAGAACCATCGTTAAAGAAGCACAAGTCTTCTATCCCCTAAAAAAATAAAAGGTGCAGAAAGTTGTTCTATTAAAATACGGAGTTTGGTGGAACATAAACAGAACGTAAAGTAACAGTTTTAGCAAAAGAAACACGAACGACCACATCCCGTAGCGCCGTTTTTGTTGATGAATATGGAGGAGCCACCAGTAGCTCTCTCCATATCGTCGAAATAAGTGCTATAGAGGGCAAAGTTTTTATCTTTGCCACAAGCTTTTAAATGTGATTCTTGAAGTCACATAGCTGATGGGTTATATAACTGAACTACATGTAGAAGTAGGCTAATGGGTGATCCTGTCGTGCTCTGTGAACGTTTCGGTTTGCTTGGGTCACAGTTCTTGGCTCCTCTCAGGTTGTATTCTGATCAATATGACACAAGACCTACCACAAATTGCAACACAATATTTTTTTTCACAATGCATTTCAATGTGGTCTCTGGAGTAACATATTAAAAATGCACCTGAAGGTAATTTGGGTAAATATGCCTAATTTGCATAAATCCAATATGGCGGCCGATATTCCAAATGAAAATAATTCTGACCTTAAACCAAATATTGAGCAAACTATTTTAATGGTTTTAAAATTTAAAATAGATTTAATGAGCAGGAAAAACATAATAAAAGTGTAATTCTTTTTACATTAACACAGTTTGTAATTGCAAAAAACCAATATGGCTGCCCAAAGGCCTGTTTACATATACTTTTAGATGCATTTCCCTTACAAAATGAATATTTATCCAATTTATTTTAGGATAAAATAATTGTGTTTAACAGACAGGAAAACAATATTAATGAATCAAATTAATACTTCTTTGAAAAGAGTTGCACCCATATAAGAACACATGTAGAAACGCTTGTCTGGTCTATGTGCGCATCACTTCAAAACCACCTATCACACATCATGCAATAAAATCACCTTGCATAAATGATATCTATTAAACATGTAATACTAATTGCAAACAGATTGAAATCTGTGGGCTTCAGCAATGTTCAGGAAAAAAAGCCTTTGTCGTACTAGCTTTAGAAACCTGTGGTCCTATCATAATAGGGCTGTGGGTGACCCTAACACAAATACGTAAAAAAAACTTTATTCGGGTTTATTTAAAAAAAAATATTTACATCTAAATAAACCTTTGCTTAGCGGCATTGAATGTAGTCGTCACGTGATTCAGGGGGAGCTTTTCGCCTTCAAAGTTTGGAATCAAGTGCCGGCTTTGTTGAAACGTCAATTATCGTCACTTGATTCATAAAGCTAAAGATGATGAGCTTCGGCTGGATGGCGTTTCATCAACATTTTATGATGATCAGAGAACATTGCTAAAGTCAAGTTTATTTAGATACCATTATTTTTCGCGAATAATTCCCAATGATATATTTTATCCTTCCCTCTTAAGGTATTTGGTTGCCCATTTATACCAGTTATGGCAGGATTATAGGTCTCCATAGCTACAGTGGTACTTGTCAATATCGGACCTCCATCACCACGGACTTTTCCAAAATTAGGACAGTCAAGAAGCCATATACAAAATAGTCTACACATATACTATATTGTCAGGCCTTCTGCCTTATCAGAACACTTTGACTTGGATATAGAGGTGTCCTTTAATGGGAGGTTTCACTAATCATCCAAGGAATCTTCTTGGTTTAAAGCCGAGATATTGGCACACATGTTTCGACAATCTCCAAATGCGTGAGTACAGTCAAGATCGGCTTTGGGCAGCCATATTGGTTTTCTATAATTAAAGATTGTGTTAATGTAAAGAGCATAAGTATTTAAAAATGATTTTCCTTGCTCAATAAATCAGTTTTAAAACCATTAAAAAAATCGGCTTAATATTTGTTATATGTTATATGGATTTAACCAAATTAGGCATATTTCCCCATGTTACCTTCGGGTGCATTTTTAATATGTTACTCATTGAAATGCGTTGTGAAGAAAAAAATTATGTTGCAATGTGTGGTGGATTCGGCTACCAAATCGACTACATTGACTAGACTACTGGGGCTCTCCTCTAGATGATATGGTTGTATCATGTCAGAGGAGGTTGTCTCGACCGTGAGTTGTTGAGGGAAGAGTCCTGATGTCTACCTCAACCCCCTTCAACCGCATCTGATTCAGGCTCAAGGGACATGCTTATAGATGGTTTTGGAGAGAGGTTTAGTCCTCTCTGTGTTACTTATAATGATTGGCTGTTCAAACTGAAACATTTGTACCGACTCTAGATGATCAGATTTTATTTGGGAACTGTTGTCAAAAACGATGTCACTGTACTTCAATATGGGGTGGACGGTACTTTTATAAAGACAACATAGGCCGCCGCCACCAATAGTCCTCCATGCTCGGGAGATTATTCGTAAATAACGTTTTGCTTTGGAGATTATCAAGTCGATGTGTTCGTTCCATTTCATGTTTTGCTGAAGGATTATACCTATGTGCTTCTAGGACTCAACCCGCTTTACTTCCACTTTATTAAAAATTAGTTTAAGATACTAAGGGTTACGTTTTGTAGACACAAGTTAATATACCGTTTTCATAGCATTAAATGTAACTTTCAAACGTTGGGACCAACGCATCAGGGTTTCCAGATCACTGTTCTGTTTTTGTTCTGAGGTTTCAAAATTCGAAATGGATTCTAATTGTGACGTATCATCAGCGAATAGGTTTATGTCACATCTTACTTGTTCGGCATTGTCATTTACGAAAATCAGGAACAACATGAGGACCTAAAATTGATCCCTGTGGAACACCTGCATTGATCCCTTTTTGGTTAGAATTAGATCCTCTTAATTAGACAGGCATTTTAATATTAGATATATAACTGGTTAGCCAACGATACAGGTTGCCATCGATTCCTATTTGTTTTAATATAAATAGAAGGCCTTCGTGCCAAACTTTGTCAAATGCTTTACTAACGTCTAAGAATACAAGACATACAGCTTGTTCTGTATCAAAGGACTCCTATTTTCGGTGTCCATACAGTTACAATACAACCGTTTAAATACTATTTTGTCTCAAATGTATGATACATTAGACAAAAGAGATATGGGTCTGCTATTAGACAAAATTTGAAAGACTGAGCACTATAAAGAGAATGATTTATTTTAATAATATCTGCACATTTGGTACCCCATATATGGCGTTTATTACATTGTAGTTTTATATCACATTTAATTTCCTCTAAACCATAAATATTACAATGATATTAGGTTGAAAGTGGAGAGGCCACACCAAGTTCTGAAATATATCCAGGGTTGTCAGTTATTATAAGACACAGAAGGCTTGATGGGTTGTGAGTCTAGCGACTCGGTTCTTCTATATCATTTGGAATAGATTATTACTGTGAATTAACTGTAGAAGTTTTAATTTAAGTTCACTGTTTGCATGGTTGTCCTTCCAGTATAAACATCTATCGTTAAGATCACCAACAATCAATATTGGATCAGTGTTTTCGCTAATAATGTTTGTCAAGGAGTCTTGTAATTCATCCAGAAAGTTATTTCGTTTGTCAACCGTCTGGTTTGGAGGCCTATACACTGTACCCAGAATTATTCCCCCCCCCCCAATAT
>JAQQZZ010124468.1:0-28829 GCA_030265115.1 Mopalia vespertina
TGGCCGGGTAAATAAATAAAGTTTTATAAATTAACCCAGATATTAAATTTGTTCAGTTCTGACACCACTGGTTAAAAACAGAATTTAGTCTATTGACTAAGACTGTCCTGTCCATTGACTAAGACTGTCCTGTCTATTGACTAAGACTGTCCTCTCTATTGACTAAGACTGTCCTGGCTATTGACTAAGACTGTCCTGTACATATACTAAGACTGTCCTGTCTATTGACTAGGACTGTCCTGTCTATTGGCTAAGTCTGTCCTGACTATTGACTAAGTATGTCCTGTCTATTGACTAACACTGTCCTGTCTATTGACTAACACTGTCCTGTCTATTGACTAACACTGTCCTGGTTATTGACTAAGACTGTCCTGTGACTCTGTCCATTGACTAAGACTGTCATGTCTATTGACTAACACTGTCCTGTCTATTGACTAAGGCTGTCCTGTCTATTGACTAAGTCTGTCCTGGCTATTGACTAAGACTGTCCTGTATGTTGACTAAGACTGTCCTGTCTATCTACTAAGACTGTCCAGTCTATTGACTAACACTGTCCTGTATGTCTATTAACTAAGACTGTCCTGTCTATTGACTAACACTGTACTGGCTATTGACTAAGACTGTCCTGGCTATTGACTAGGACTGTCCTGTCTATTGACTAAGACTGTCCTGTCTGTTGACTAAGACTGTCCTGTCTAACTACTAAGACTGTCCAGTCTATTGACTAAGACTGTCCTGTCTATTGACTAACACTGTACTGGCTATTGACTAGGACTGTCCTGTCTATTGACTAGGACTGTCCTGTCTATTGACTAAGACTGTCCTATCTATTGACTAGGACTGTCCTGTCTATTGACTAAGACTGTCCTGTCTATTGACCAAGAATGTCCTGTCTATTGACTAAGACTGTCCTGTCTTTTGACTAAGACTGTCCTATCTATTGACTAAGGCTGTCCTGTCTATTGACTAAGTCTGTCCTGGCTATTGACTAAGTATGTCCTGTCTATTGACTAAGACTGTCCTGTCCATTGACTAAGACTGTCCTGTCTATTGACTAAGACTGTCCTGTCTATTGACTAAGACTGTCCTGTCTGTTGACTAAGACTGTCCTGTCTGTTGACTAAGACTGTCCTGTCTATCTACTAAGACTGTCCAGTCTACTGACTAACACTGTCCGGTACGTCTATTGACTAAGACTGTCCCGTTTATTGACTAACACTGTCCTGGTAATTGACTAACACTTTCCTGGCTATTGACTAGGACTGTCCTGTCTATTGACTAAGACTGTCCTGTCTATTGACTAAGACTGTCCTGTCTATTGACTAGGACTGTCCTGTCTATTGACTAAGACTGTCCTGTCTATTGACTAAGACTGTCCTGTCTATTGACTAAGACTGTCCTGTGTATTGACTAAGGCTGTCCTGTCTATTGACTAACACTGTCCTGTAAATCTACTAAGATTGCCCTGTACGTCTTTTGACAAACTCTCCTGTCTATTTGGCTGTAAGTTTTAACCAATACCTCATACCCGCCAATTCAATTTGTAATCAATGATCCCTCGAACATTTATAGTGCATGTTTATAGATGGCTAAAAGTTCGTCAATATTTCTCACCACCTGCTATATCCTTGAACTTTAATTATTGATGACACGTACGTACACCTGCAAAGCTTGCTCTATTAGCCCACATTTATTAGCATAATTTAATTTGTATGCGTAATTTTACGCGAACCTTCGACTTTGTTATCATAATGATATTCTTTGCCTTGTATTAATCTGAGCTTGGTGAAGTTCATCTCAATAGCCTAGCTGTCATGTAAACTCTCTTGTGCCGTAGATTTGTGGCAGTATTCTAAACGGGATACAGGCACATTTTACCAGCAGTAACTGGAGAACTGCCCTTCCAGATTGTATACAACATCTAGGAAACCTACCCTCTTGCCGGATTGAGAATAAGAACTATAGAAAACAATATCTGGCATCTCTCTCCTCCCATGCAGCCCCGGCTTCCCAATACTCTAAATAAGAAGTGGCTCTTATTAAGTCGGTCAGACTTTATTATATATAACAGAGTTAAAACTCAGCTATACTATATGTTCTCTCTCTTGTATACCGTTCTCTCTTGCTGCTAAAAGTTACTCAATAGCAAGCGAACACGTCACAGAGAGACGTTTGTTAACTTAATTTCACCAACCGAGTGAAATTGCAGAGTCGGTTAACAAGTGAGTCCACAAAACCATAGGGGTAACTAACAGTTTACGGTAAGTGGTGAGCTTTACTGGCCTCAGTCAGTGTGGCTGCGTGGTACCCGGCCAGCTCCGTCTCTCTACCTTACAGCTACTGTACCGTAACCAAGACGTGACCTATACCTGTCACATATTCCACGGCCTCAGTTCAGCGGAGATATCCTAAGAAAATGGGCGAATCGATACTTATACAACTAAGACGTAATGAAAACAGTACTTCATGGGGATTTCGACTCCAGGGTGGATTTGAATACGGTTCCTGTTTATATATCCAAAAGGTAAGATGTAAGATGTACTGGAGGTCCGGTTTAACTTGATGATTATAGTAACATTCTTAAAAACATAAATTCAATTAGTGTTAACAGGTAGGTCTAATAAAGGAGAACAATACAGTTGCAATTTACTCTTTATATGCATAGCCATGGTAAAATACGCAGAGTTTTATTTAAAAGCTGTGCGTACTCCAAACGTGGCAAATATGATTGGCAGATGGTATAAATGTAATACATGTGTGTCTTAGTACGTGTAGTGGTTGTAAATGGATCATTTTCTCCATAAGTAGATCAACCATATGTTTCTCTTTCACAGCGACCTTGGTCTAAACAAGCATGAAAGCAGAGGGAATTCAAGTACATATACCAGTGTTTACACACACAACCACTGTACATAAACACGCGTCTCCTTATCGGGACCATGTAACAAGAGAAGATCAAAATGAAAACATATCTATAAGTTTATCAAAAAATTCCATTTATACCATCTCATGCTGAACCTACACCGACCTATAGATAATATATTTATGCCATTAGGCGTTTAAAGAGAGCCGTTGTTAACTGACAAGCGCAAAACAAAAAACAACTGTAAGATAAGTATCTACGCCAAGGTAACTCAGCTACAATGACCTGTATATAATAAACTATGTTTGCCAACATGTTTTAAGTAACGTTGAGTAAAGTAGTTTTGCTTCGGTGCAACCCAATGCTAGCCAGCGTGTTATACTTTAAGTAGAGTGTTATACCCCGTCTTCTATTTGCCTATATGTATATTTCTATTGATGCGTTTCCGTATGTTCCGAATGTTTGTTAGATACTTGAGGCTTGTAACCAAATCCCTGTCCTGTTGTAGCATTTTAGCTCTTTTAATTGCACTGATGTCTATAGCCTACCGCATGTAAGGAAGGCTTATATCCAACTACTGCATACAAACATTATATGCCAGGGTAGAGGCAATGCGCACAATACAAATGTCAAAATAATTATCACATTAAGTACACACGGTATAAAGTTTATAGCATACAATAGTTTTTATACTGCATGGAGAATTAGGAACTTAAATCAACACTTAGTGATAATGATAGCTCTGAATAGTATAAACATCGATGTCACCAAATGTCACCATTTTGAAACGGCCAATAAAGAATTAATCGTGGATGTTTTATTAAACACTGTTGCACAAAGATGCTTTGATAAAAATCAGAAACATTAGAAATTTAAGAAAACTTCGTTGCGTGAAAATCAATCTCTAACGAACCGAAGCTATTATAAATTCGAAAAACACTGAACGTAAATACATATGGTTGACCGTTGCAAGTTTGACAAACACCATAACCTTAAGATAGTTTGATAATAAACGCCATCTTTTGACAGCGGGGAAAACACCGTTACGTTAAATAGTTTGATAACGAACCAAAAACCGTTTTACATGACGATGATTTGATAATGCACCAAAAAATGAAGATGGTTTGATAATAACTGAAAGCCGTGAAGGTGGTTTGATAATAACTGAAAGCCGTGAAGATGGTTTGATAATAACCGAAAGCCGTGAAGATGGTTTGATAATAACTGAAAGCCGTGAAGGTGGTTTGATAATAATTGAAAGCCGTGAAGATGGTTTGATAATAACTGAAAACCGTTTAGATGGTTTGATAATAACTGAAAGCCGTGAAGATGGTTTGATAATAACTGAAAGCCGTGAAGATGGTTTGATAATAACTGAAAGCCGTGAAGATGGGTTGATAATAACTGAAAGCCGTTTAGATGGTTTGATACTTACTGAAAGCCTTGAAGGTGGTTTGATAATAAGTGAAAGCCTTGAGATGGTTTGATAATAACTGAAAGCCGTTAAGATGGTTTGATAATAACTGAAAGCCGTTAAGATGGTTTGATAATAACTGAAAGCCGTGAAGATGGTTTGGAAAGCCTTGAAGAAGGTTGGATAATAACTGAAAGCCGTGAAGATGGTTTGATAATCACTGAAAGCCGTGAAGGTGGTTTGATAATAACCGTAAGCCGTGAAGATGGTTTGATAATAACTGAAAGTCGTGAAGATGGTTTGATAATAACTGAACGCCGTTTTGATGGTTTGATAATAACTAATAGCCTTCAAATGGTTTGATAATGAACTGAAAGTCGCTAGAATGGATTGATTAGACAGATAGATATCTTGATACTAAACTGAAAGTCGTGAATATGGTTTAATCATAAACTTTAAGTCGTGAAGATGGTTTGATAATAAACTGAAAGCAGTGAAGATGGTTGGACAATACACTGAAAGCAGTGAAGATTGTTTGACATTAAACCGAAAGTCGTGAAGATAGTTTGATAATAAACTGAAATTCGCGAAGATAGTTTGATAATATACCGAAACTTTAATAAACTGAAATTCGCGAAGATAGTTTGATAATAAACCGAAACTTTAATAAACTGAAATTCGCGAAGATAGTTTGATAATATACCGAAACTCAAGACAATTTAATAAGTTTTCTTGTGATGTGATTTTCAGTATGTAGTTTAATTTACACTTGGTAATTGAAATATGTTATATTACGTTAATTCAAATCTGTCAGTCACGTTGGGTGAATTAAGCGAGAACAAATTTCTTTCACTTCATGGCAAAGTTGTTGACAATCAAGTAGTATATAGCCAACACTAAATATGTTTCTGTATTTTTTTGGCTTCAATAGTTAAAATTTGTCGGTTAAAATTACCCTTTATAATGGCTTAAAAATGACAGATTCACATCAATCGTCTCCCCAAACAAACGGGTACTAAGAGGGAAAAGCTCCTAGAGACTCATGTATTACACATGTTGAGCTGCAAACGGCATTAGCATTATTGGAAGTGACATGTTGTAATTTTAGTGACAATTTACAGTTGACTCAGACAAGACAACTCGTTGTTTATTTGAGACGATGGTATTGTCACAAATTTGTTTTTGATGTCAACATAAGATTACGTCACGTCATAATAAAGGTCTGTCTTTAATCCTCTATTAGCGATTATACGAACACGATCGCTGGTAATATATTGTTATCGCTAGTAATAAATGTAGCTCAAAAAGAGATTAGCAAACTTTACTTGGGATGACAGAACTATCTTGAGCCTCCGAAGTTCACTAAGTATTCCGTATATATTTTAAATGTCTTTTAAATTAATGGCTTTGAATCACTAAATGATTGTGAAAATGAGTGGGCTGGTATTTATCTATCACTGCACGCATGGCCTAAAATTAACGCCAATATATATTTGAAGGTAAAACCGAAGAGTTTATCTGATAAAGCTGGCCTGAGAGTGGGAGATGGGATTCTGAGGATAGGAAAAACTCCCGCAATCTCGCTCAACCACCAGGCAGCCAAAATGGAGATTCTGAGAGCAGGCAACGACCTGGATCTTATGATTCAACAGTAAGTTCGTTTATCAGTTTGATTTGGAGGTAATGTCGTTCATAACTTATAACATGGATAACAGTGTATAGTCCCTGCATGTGATAAACGAAAGAGAGGAAACATTCCATCGTACGTGCAAAGAGGTTAAAAATAAAACAGACTTAATTCGTATGTTCCATATATCAATAATAGAATGTTTAAAACTACTATATACAGTTATATAATAGGGAAAGCCTATGTCTATACGAGCCTACATCGTCTCTAAATACAGTAACCGTGTAAAAAGATCAATGGATTATATTTTATAGCTCTCTGCTTGGAATTTGATTTGTTGTATCCAGATCTGACAAAATCCAATACCAAAAGGCTTGGTTCCAGTGACAGTGCGACCAGCCCGTGATAGAGCTTGAGGCCCCCCTCCCAATATAGTTGGTCATGACAACCCCATCGATTTTGTTGCGAACCAGTGTTATCTGGCTTTATATTGGACAAACTGTGACCTTTCGTAATCCAGACATGTGATGCCAGATGACCTTGACCTCCGTTCGACATAGCATTTTGTCAGATCTAAATACAATAGAGAAGTTAAGGCGTATTCTTAATTGAATGTATTCTAGATGTCCAAGTTTTTCTACACGTTGATAATTTTTTCTCTCACTTGTAAATATCGTTAATCCTGCAGAACTATATAGACAGATTTAGTCGACCATAATGCATTTAACGGATTTGTTTTGTTCTCTTCCTGTATGTTGCAGCGGCGCAGTGGATGTCACCGAAGACACCAGCCCTGTAGAGTCGGGTGTAGTGGAAGAGAGACAATCATTTGGTGCATACACTAACCCGGATGTACAATCAAGATCCTTTAAAATATTACAGGCGTCATTAAATTACAGCGACCCTAGCGCTTCGCAGGTGGGTTAGATTGCCAGATGCCGAATGTTCCTAAAAACACAATTGTGATCTTGAAAGACAAACAAAACTGGTTTAAATATATAAATATAGGGGTGGCACAGCATTCATTAAGGACTTTAGCATTTTGTTGATGATAGTGATTTAGGCCAATTTAGTTTTTAAAATGTGAATGTTTCATTTAATAATTAGTCATTCGGTCAGTATATTCATATGCATGTAAGACTTAAGACATAAAATCCACATATGAAGGACTGGCATAAAAACAAAACACCTTAAATACATTTTAATGCCCTTCGGAAACTGTTAACTGCCTCGTAATGTCACGCGATGATGGATGTGTGTCGTTAACGAGAGAAAGGAGAATTTATTACATACCTGCTGGGTATATACACAAACTCACTCTAAACTGTCTTACACGTGATCGTCCTATATTTGTCGCAACGCTCGAAAGCCGATTAGTCGCTAACACCAGGTTAAATCGCTAATAGCGGATTAGAGATAAGTACAACGTATAGGGCTTCGTCTTAGCCTATCTCAATCCGTCGTGGAGGTTGGAAATTGATCCGTTGCTATCGCTTCTCAAAACATATGTGTGTTTTTTATACCATAGACACACTAATCTAACTTATTGTTTTTTTACTGACGTTTAAATAAAGTTTTATTTGAATTTCTCACCCGAGTTAATGCGTTTAAGTTATCTCCCTTTGCAAAAATAATATTGAAAACCACCAGAAAAGAAATATTGCAGGTAGGTAAAAAAAACTAGTCATTATGATTCATGTATCTAACAAAAATCAGAGAAAAATTATATGTATTTTTTGAGAGGCCACCGATAGCGGCGGATCAATTTCCAACCTCCACCACGGGTTCGATAGGCGGGACGTAGGGCCAAGATGAAGGAATTAGCCTTATGCATTGAATTAGAGATAGGCCTTCAACTTTGTTTGTCATCTAATAGCGGATTAAAAGCGCTTCGAGAAACCGGCTCCAGGCCGCTAATGTAACATGTGTGTTCAAAGTCTCATATAGATTAATTGATTGATTTGTGTTTAACACCGTGTTCTATATTTTATTCTGTGCGTTCCCATAATTGTTGTCGGTAAGGACACGTTAACGTTTAAAACTGAATGACTGCATTTGTTAAATGAGAGGGCTGTTTCGCTTAATGTTTTTTCTTTTTACATTTCAGTGACATGACGTCGGTAGCATATGATCCAGCTTCTTCTATTTTAACTCTGTCGCCATTAATAAATGTATGTGCTGTCGCCATCAGTTCTTGCCAAGGCGTACACCATCTATACTGCTGTATACTTTATAATCCTCTGTTATATACGGACAGAAATAATTTTGTGAGTCAGATACCGCCATACCTTATGAAACTCTGATTTTTATAGCCATCGTTTATACAGTACGCCATCCCATGTCCACAAAATATAAGACTGCATTGACGATACCTGAATCTATTATTAACAAAGGTAGTTTGGAAGCCTTCAATATAATATGAAGCGTCCACATGTTTAGTCATACTCGAATGATGTAACAAACCGAGTGAATGTAAGGGCATTAATGGCGCCACACTATGTCTTACCGAGTGAATGCAAGGGCATTAATGGCGCCACACTATATCTTACCGAGTGAATGTGAGGGCATTAATGGCGCCACACTATATCTTACCGAGTGAATGTGAGGGCATTAATGGCGCCACACTATGTCTTACCGAGTGAATGTGAGGGCATTAATGGCGCCACACTGTCTTACCGAGTGAATGTAAGGGCATTAATGGCGCCACACTATGTCTTACCGAGTGAATGTAAGGGCATTAATGGCGCCACACTATATCTTACCGAGTGAATGTAAGGGCATAAATGGCGCCACACTATATCTTTTTAACAATATGTATTCGTCTTAAATATGTATATGACTGTCCGTATATTGTCCGCATGTTTCGTACAAGATTTCCAACAAGACCATTAGTGGAATGAGTTTATGTTAGCGACAGTTTTTGGGAGTGCAGTGTACGCGCTATGCAAATAGTTTCAGTTTTCCTGAATCGCTGTATAGAGTAATTGTTTTGTTAGGCTTACCAAAATATCCTGATATACATGTATTCTCCATAGGCATCGTATTTATTGTATAGAGATATAGCTTTTCTCTCGGTCCAGATGCTCAAAAGACGACAAGTCGCTAACCGCATATTAACATACACTGATCAGGGTAGCTAATGGTCCCCAAATAGCCAAGAGCGATATTCTATAGCGATTATTGAATCAACTTGAATGGTCCATTCTCTAGCACATAGTCTTAAAAGCAGTTCTATCAAATACTTATTCCGCAACGGGACAAATAGTAGCGACACAATTAAGGCACTGGTACAAGGGAAGAGGGGCAACAACTATTTTTCATTGTCAATGTATGTTATTGTGCTTTTCACACAAATTCTATTTATTGTTATGTCCTTTTGGAATAAAGATCTATGGAGAAGTAACTGTCTTGCACCATTTACAGTCGAGGAGTTGTTTTATTTGAAGCGGTTGTGTTTTTAATAGGATTTCATAATTAGCATTTGATTATAGTATGACATAAATACAAAAAAAATATACTCACGTTTCGGTTTCTGAACATTATATTTGTATTTGCATTAAAAATACACAAAGAATTGAAAAATCATGAAATTCACATTTTGTTCAATACATGTTTGGAAAATAAATAGCAGTTGATTAAATATATTTATTTATGGAAGCTGCTGGCATCCAGACTCAACGTCGAATTTTGGATTATGGATTACACCTGTAGTAAGTGTAAACATTTAAATATGAATTACTTTATGGTTAACCTTTCAACTTTAAGTTTCTCTGGTAAACAATTTTATACACATTAAGTTATCTCCTGTAAACATTAACTGTTTTCGTTTTAAACTTTGTACATTAATTTCTGTCTTGTAAACCATTACGAATTAAATGATACCTTGTTATCCTCCACATATAGAGTACTCTGTTAATTGTAGGCCTTTGAAGATTTATTTATGCTGAAAACCGCCTCTTTACATAACTTGTTTTACCTTATAAAACCCTATCTCTTGTAAATCGTTTTATAAGTTATCTTAGTTCTCTGTTATAAACCTCTACACAAGTTAACCTTTTTCTTGTAAACCTAGTATCCAATACGTTTATTTCGTTCTGGTAAACCTATAAGTACGCACTATTTTTTCTTTTGTCAGTCTCTATACTATTCTTATTAAAATCAAATCTAAAAAATGCTCCCCTTATTTTGTTTGTCGCTATATTGAGATCTGACGCAATCACTCCCCCTATAGAATCGATTAGTTTCTTAAATTCACCAATCACAGAGCTGCTTCTCATTTCTGGTTTGTAAAAGCCGAAGATTTCCGCCGACTACGTATTTTTACATGACCAACGGATACATGCACGCACAATCAACAAACACCCTTCAAATAATAAAGTTTGAGTGGAATTCGATTTTCCCCGTTTACATGCGACTTACAACATTAACACAGAAGAAAACTTCTGCTTTATTTGGCTAAATTCGGTGTTTATCCCGTGTTATCTGTGTTTTTATTGGACAACTAAATCTGTGACCTTTCGTGAACCCCAGTAATCTTGACCTAATTGAACAGTATTAGTAGAGTGATTGTCTTAGATCTCAATATAGCGACAAACAAAACACGGGGAGCGTTTTTGAGATCTGATTTTAATTAGATTGTGTGTGGGTTAGACGTTTATCAGTTGTTTTAAGTTGAAAATGTAAAATGAACATACGTGATGTTCATAATTGAAATTTGGCATTTGTAAATATTTTCCCTGCGTTGAACCCAGACCTGATTGTCACATAGTTACAGAGTTTGGGCGCTTCTTTTCGTGTAATTGCCCTACAGTGGATTTTGAAGTAGGGCTAAATCGTGAATTAAGTAGACCTACCGGCCTATAACAGGTTTAATTTCCCTATTAAATAATTTCTGTATCCTTTTATAAGGTCAAAATGCCTAAAAAGTGGAACCTTTTACTAAAATTTCAAGTCTACGGTACGGCCGGAAGAAAGAAAAATGGCGGGTTAGTAACAGATTTTGAGATACCTGAATCCCCGTATTTCTGAATTTTTTGACAAGGCTTACGTTCGATTTCAAGTTTCGTATGACATATAAAATGTACCAGGAAGATCAGTATATCAAATAGTATTGGCCAGAGCTAATTAAACCAATAATAGCAGGTGTTTTAAAAAATTTGAAATTACACAGTTATGTGCTGTCTAACTCTGTATCTCTAAATAAATCTACATTGTATGGCAGATTATTAGAGATACAGAACTCTGCATCTAATTGCCACACTATGTTTGGCAGTTGGTTCTGTATTTTAAAGGCAGTTAAACAAAACACTTTGTGTTCAATTCTTAGATGGGTTAAGACTGACAGTACATCAATTTGATATCCATCTTCTCTATCCAAGAGTTTTACTCCGAGCTACTCTACATTACAACCCTTGGCCGATTAATCACATATAAATAGAATCACAGCTACGCCCCCTGGCGGATAAAATGACAAAGTTTCGAGTTAAAGCGCTGAAAACATATGTTGAATTTTATACTCTAGTTTTGACAATTTGTTTAACTTTGTAAAGAACTATTGGCGTATATGGAGAGTTGGTGTCTGTAGAGGTGGGTACATATGCACTACTCTCATAGAGTTGGTTAAATACCCCGAACATGTCTTCTTTTCGACAACACTCCCCACTTTAATTATTGACTATGGCTGTCATTTTCACTAGCAGTCCTCTCGTACCACAACATTTGATTGGTTGCATAGAAGTTCCCACGCATCCAATCAATCGTTTATATGCGAATAATCTGCCAAGGGTTGTAATGCAGAGTAGCTCGGAATAAAACTCTTGGCTAGCGAAGATGTCTGATATCCAGCTCATAAGACTCATGTGTGTACAACGTAAAGTATACACACAAATAATACTGTCAATCAGAGAATTAAAAATTCAAATTTTTTTGTAATAAACTATTACTTTTTCATTATTGTTTAATTTTCATAATACATCCTAGATTTATATTATTTTGAGCATTTTTTTTGTTTATTTATTTTTATTGAATTGGGTTAATGGAAGATAAAATAACCATGCATTAAGATAGTATGTAGCCAGATGGAAAATAAAATGTACATTGATAGCTTGTAGCCAAACACCAATTCGTCTTTCTTTAACACACAGATGCTGTGAACTCCAGGGCTGTGTCTTCTCTCCTCCCAGGGGCCAGCATAACCACGAGCCAGGCACCTAGTCAAGATGAGTGCCCCCGTGATGACACGATGCCCAACACGTTGGCTCATGATGAGGATCTCTTTCATATGTATAGAACGGACTACCCGGGAACTCTTAGTGGTGCCACCATAAGATCACGTATCCAGAATATTCAAAGCATACCATCAACTACTGTCTCAGACATGCTCAAAATTATTTCAACACTTCAGCGCTGGATGTGGAGCAAACATTCGGATATGAGATTAATTGAGAACATTGCACCGAAGGAATTAGACATCTATCTGGAACAGTTCTTTTCCAAATTCCGTAAATCCGATGGATCAGACTTTGCTCCTAGAGCCTTCACAAATCTAAGGTCGTACTTGGATAGGTTTTTACGTGAAAATGGCTATCCTGAATCAATAACAAAGTCTAACATGTTTGCCAGAAGCATTGATGCCTTCTCAATTCATAGGAAAATCAACAAGATAGTTTACCAAAGTCTTAAAATTTAAGGTAAAGCCGTTAAGTACATTACATCCAATCCATCGGTTATGCTCCTGTTTATGGGAAGTGGATCGGCATTCACTTGTATTATGGATACATTTTTGTTGTTGTTGTTGTAGTACTCTTTCTCCCAAAAAGTGGGCTAGGAAGATAGTTGTCAGACAATTAGGTCAAACGGGTCCATATTTAACAGAGAATAAATAATGTGGGAGATAAACAACTGTGCACTTCATCTCATCCTATCATTCTGTCAATTCTAAATAAAAATTCTTTTTATTTCTGTAATAAACAATTAGTTCCTTGACGAAAACATCTTTTGTAGAAATACATACAGTCTGATACAGCGTCAGTAGAAAATTAAATGGCAGTTAATACATAAGAGTTCGTCCCGACGAAGAGTGAACGTCAGGTTTGACCTCGAATTTACAATGAAAATCCAATGTGAATTTTCATAATTTGTCCTTTGAAATGACACTCCCTCTTGATGGTCACTGTGTCTTGAGGAGTAAAGTTGCTGGTTTTTTCCATCACAGTTTCAGGATGAACTGCTTCTGATCACTGTTTTTTGGTGGGGGGGAGTTAGTAAATGATTTAAGAAACCCACAAAATTAAATATGTTTGATTCAATATTTTATTTGGAAAATGGTTAAATTTAATAATTTTCATTCCAGCTGAATATTTCTTTAGATGTATAAGGTGTAACTGTTTTGTTATCAAGATAATTTCTGTATAATTTTTGTTTTATGACAATTTTTAAGCTTTGTAATAAAGTTGTATTTTATTCAATTAAATCTGAGGCAGAGGTATGAAACCAGCCATTACCCAGTCTTAGCGGCATTGTGACTTTCAGAGGACTGTCATAGTGCCATATGACTCATTGTGCAAGAAATGGCGGATTTCGTTCGTTTCGCGCAGTTTGACTGTCAGAATCTACTGACGCCTCATGGGTAAAATATTATCTTTGCCAAGTGGTAGAAACATACGATTTAGCTTTAGCATGATTCCACATCCAATTCATGTTCTTCGGGGTTTCTCTATTTCTCGATAGATGGCGCTTTTCCAACAATCAGCGCTGGCCTAGTCACAATGCCGTTGTTACTGGGCAATGGCTGATTTCATACTTCTACTTGATAGACTTCTGATAGTAGCCATCAGTCAAGTAAAAATAAGGTGCCCGTTGGCTTGACCATGTTGACCAATCAAAATTAGTCCAGGTTTGTTTGAAAGCTTCAAACTTTTTGTAATTTAATGTGCCGTTTATTTTAAAGCTGGTAACGATTTGCCTTTCTTTTAAATTAAATAATAATAATTTTGAATTCAAAGCCATCTTCATGTTAGTTTATTAAATGCAATCTACAGTGTTAGCAGATTTATATATGTATACAGATTTGAAATTCTTTTGAAAACACTGAAGATTACATTAAAAGGGATTTTGGATTTACATATTTTCCATATTCGAAGCAACATTGATTCTGTTGATTGGACTTTTCAGAGATTGAAAATGGTCAAATATTTCTATAACAGCTGAGTCTTTTTTTATTTCACTGGCTGCAAGCAGGTCTGTTGGCTGGAACCCGGTCTGTTCATTCGATCGGTTATTTTAACAAATCAAGTGGTGGAATTGATTAGTTATTGTTCTATAACAGAAGGGAGAATCAAAGTCTATAAGGGACAAACAATTAATATCACACTTGGAATACCTTTTAAGCGTGGAGACAATTTATAAATGTGTAACGTACAGTTAGACACAATGTGCAACACACATAAGCTTATTCTTTCAGCCAACATGACCAGAGGTCAGAGGTTTTAAATCATGACATTGATATTCCATCCGATCATGGTTGAGACTTATTGGTGTAAATATATGGTCATCTTCTTTATTTGTGGTATATGGGTGTGTCACACTGTGTGGCTGCAGAAATCACAGGGAATGGTTTTATTGTGGTTTCAATGGGTTTTCCGCCGTATTTAATCAAAGAACGGTGTGAAATGGACCGTCCATCGTCATATAAGTGAATTACATTAACCTTTATGTGTGGAGAGTGGGCTGGAGTTTCCATTATGATCCATGCATGTGTTAGGGGTAACATAACAGCCGGCTTGTTGTGGTATGTGTGTTGTTTATTTGTACACTTTATCTTATTGTTTCATCTGCTTATCTTGTTAATGTATAAATTTGCAAGTGAAAGAGAAAGTCGTTTTCTTCTCCCTCTGGGCGGGTTCTCCATCATATGAGGTGGGTGATTGGGAGGGAGCTTCATGTTGCCTTCCTGGTGGTCTATGGAGCAACACAAAGCCTGTTCTGCCTGTGGTGTTGCCTCTTGTAATTGTCCTGTCTTTCGGTTGCCACATTGAATGTGACTTTCTTCACCAGTTGGACTGGCAAACCACCATAAGAATAAAATAACCCAACTAAGGCGTTATAGCCCAGTCAAAAATAAGAAAATACATAAGATAAACACCCAAGTAATGACAACAAATGCTGTGTGTGATGCTGCTACCAAAAGCCAGTAGGGTTTAACTTTTTTTCTCAATTTATACTCTCATTTTAAACTTTTTATTGTACAAAATGTGTATTGGTGTATGGTCGTGAATGTGTAAAGAAAGTTTTCAATTCATGTTATCACGAAATTTGATGATTGTTTTTACACTGTTTTATTCTGAATTTATCATTAAATTTGGGATATACAATTTGGCAGAATTATCTTTTGTTTTAGCCTCGCAGCCAATTATTTGCCTAGATGTGTATTGTCATCACACAGGCACTTGTATCTAGCTGGTAGACCTCCATTCTCGTGAGCCTTCCAGTCGTTATTAATAGAGAGTGAAGACTGAGACGTCAACTGGTTGGCCCACAAGAACGGATGTTTACCAGCTACATGTAGATACAAGTGTCTGTAGTGATCATCTACGTCCCTATGTGGCAGACAGGTCATTTTTACCGTTTACGCTACAGCTGGAGTAAACAGCGATTCTGAATCACTAAGTTTGGAATTACATGTAGGTTACCTTGTGATGAGATCGTGAACCTAACTGAAATTTGCGAGGTTTCCCTCTGTATTTAAGCAAGAAACAGTGTGAAAAGGACAATCCATAGTCCTATAAGTGTAATATCCCTGAGTTCGAAGTTAAACCCCTATCAAACGATCGTCACATTAGTGAAATACCCTTGAGTACGACGTTAAACCCCAATCAATCAATCAATCAATCAATCAATCAATCAATCAAACAAACAAATCAAAGGAAAGGTGAACTTAATTCCCCTGCCAATATTTGCCATGTGACACAGCTTTATCAATACCTTTATAGCCTGCAATACGGGAACCTCGTTTGGAATAACATGTGTGTTGCATTGCAAAAAATGTTCTTAACTGGAATCGGTTCAAACTAAGAAAGTGTTATCCCAAAATAACGAAAATACTGGGAACAGGTCCACAAACGTCCAGATATGGAGTTTTTTTTTAAATGATGCGTTAAAATAATGTCTCAGATTGAGTTTATTCTCAAGCTTAACCCATTCAGGGTAGTTTAACCGGACTTCTATGACCCCTGCATATGTTAACATGTACATCCTGTGATTGCATTAATTTGACATTGGTGGATGCAAAAGCTTCCACTCATATGGCAGGTGTGTCATTATATAAGTGAAATAACATTAAGTATAAAGTTCAACACCAAACAATCTTGTATATAGTGTGCAACTCATGATGTGTCACAATCCTACTAAAAACTGGTACATATAAGCTTCAATAGACGAATTATTGGAGGGAAAAAAACTTATACTTCTCTTGAAAATAGAAAAAGACATTTTCAGAAACTTGCATGCAAAAATGTACAAGTTCGGGAGTAATAATATTTAATTAATTTATCTAGATTCGTACCACCTAGTATTTGAAAAATCTTATTGAGAAAAAAAAACAGTTGTTTTATACAGATCCATTACGCAGTTTTATCTTAAGTTGTTTTGCTTTATAACCCCTTGACTGTGGGCAGTATATTACAAGAATAGTTATATGATACAGTCTTCACTTAGCAATGGAGGAACAATAATTTTTTTAAGCATTTAAATTTAATTTGCCCGCGGCCGTGGCTTTGTTGTAGCGTGTACGCTTACTAATCCTACTCCAATTTACCGTTCACAGGATCGAGTCCGTTTGTCGACCATCAGGTATATGAGGGAGTCACACGATGTGGCTCCGGCAATTGCGGGGGTGGTTTTTAAGAGGTTTCCTCTCGGTTTTCCACCTTAATAAGACAAGGAACAGTGTGAAGTGGACACTCCGCCGTCATATAAGTGAAATACCCTTGAGTACGAGGTTAAACCCCCATCACACAAACAAACATAAATTTAATTTTACGTTGTAATCTGTGTCAATGTGACCTGAAGTAAGTTCCCCATCGTATGAGTGAAATATGCATAAGTGAGCTCACAGCCTTAAACACGAATCCATCAAGCCAAGTAATTCGGCATTATTTGATATATTTCTTTTTCCTACTTGACAATTCCTTATTAATTTTAATTTACAGAAAGTATAATCCCAGGAGTAAGCAGATTTGACATTGACCCGTATCTGTATCCCAAGAAGTTCCCGGAGTGTTTCTCAAATGCATCCATCAGATTAAGAATCCCAGACTTGGAGCACATCCCACCTACTTCCGGTCATGATATTGTCAAAGCCGTGACTTTGCTTCAACGCTGGATCTGGGCTAAGTATGATGATATCCGTTTCATTGAGGACATGCCTCCAGCAGAGCTTGATGGCTATTTGACCGAGTTTTGGCCAATTGTAAAGAAAGACAATGGGGATGGTTACACTTTAAAGTCTTACCTGAAAATACGATCCAACCTAGAACGATTCCTAAGGGGCAATAACTATCCATTCTCCATCTGCAAATCTTGCCCGTTTCGGCTAAACCAAATAGCATTTAAAAGGAACATGAGGAAACAACTTCCAAGCACACTTAGGCCATCTTTGGCTTTCTCATAAGAATTAATTGGTGTTACATTTCAACAAAACACTATAATGACCATAGATATATCAGAAACCTGAGTATACTGGGTCCTTGACTTTACCAGAAACCTGGATATACTGACGCCTTGAATATACCATAAACCTGAGTATATTAACCCCTTGAGTGTACCATAAACCTGAGTATATTGACCCCTTGAATATACCATAAACCTGAGTATATTGGCCCCTTGAGTATACCGGAAATCTGATATACTGACCCCTGAATATACCAGAAACCTGAGTATATTGACCCCTTGAATATACCATAAACCTGAGTATATTGACCCCTTGAGTGTACCATAAACCTGAGTATATTGGCCCCTTGAGTATACCAGAAATCTGATATACTGACCCCTGAATATACCAGAAATATGATATACTGACCCCTTGAATATACCATAAACCCGAGTATATTGACCCCTGAATATACCATAAACCTGAGTATATTGACCCCTTGAATATACCAGAAACCTAAGTATATTGGCCCCTTGAATATACCAGAAATCTGAGTATATTGACCCCTTGAATATACCATAAACCTGAGTATATTGACCCCTAGAATATACCATAAACCTGAGTATATTGACCCCTTGAATATACCGTAAACCTGAGTATATTGACCCCTTGAATATACCAGAAACCTGAGTATATTGGCCCCTGAATATACCAGAAACCTAAGTATACTGACCCCTTGAATATACCAGAAACCTGAGTATATTGACCCCTGAATATACCAGAAACCTGAGTATACCAGAAATCTGAGTATATTGACCCCTTGAATATACCAGAAACCTGAGTATATTGACCCCTTGAATATACCAGAAACATGAGTATGTTGGCCCCTTGAATATACCAGAAGTCTGATATACTGACCCCTGAATATACCCGACACCTGAGTGTACTGACCCTGAATATACCAGAAACCTGAATATACCTGAAACCTGAGTATATTACTTACCATGGATATACTAGAAACCTGAGTATATTGACCCTGTAATGGCTCTATATATCAGAAGCCAGGGACACCTATATATACACCAGACACCTTCCACTAACACAAGGTAATACCAGATACCGGAGTCCAACAATCCATAGAACCATCCCAGGCTAGAGTTAACTGACCTGGGAATGTAGGGATCTTTGAACATATCATAAGCAGAGTATACCGACCTTGACTATTTACATTTATGATTCAGAAATCATGGTATACTTTAATGTCCCGAAACTGTCCACTGAATGGACTGTGTGGATCTGAGAATTAATGTTAAGATATATGTACAACTACATCTTATACGTCTTTCTGACATGCAATGATATGTAAAATAATTAATGAAATGTATTTCACAAGAAGCGATTTTCTTCCTTTATTTCAATTAATCCGTGTAGATCTAATAGCAGATCACAGTTTTAGCCAGGGAAGAATTGCTGGTCTACTTATCATTGTTATTATTTAAAAGAATAACTTAAATTTAAATGAAGAACGATAAATCTGAAATGAACAATTTTACTTTAAATGAAGAACAATTAACCTGAAACGAACAACCTATAACTTTGAGTCCAAAATGGTCGGTCACTCCTCAGCCAATAGTATCTATTCCTGCGCAGGACATGTTTGTCTGCCCACATGTCAGCCACGCGACAGATTAATGGGTGTGGTCCTGCAGCTGGGATATTGTCTCTGGAAACAATTGTATTAACTTATCGCCTGGCGTGTAAGTGTTTGATAGAAATTAAAAAAGGAAGAAAATACAAATTTACTCATCAAAAATGCTCATAGTCCCACTCAAATCACCTTTTCCTACTTTTGTTTAAGAACTTTTTTTATCTTCAAAGAGTCAAAGAAAAAAAGTTATGGTGTTTATCACCATTTTGGTGTGATATACAATGTCAGTCATATTTATTGAGAAACCTAGTGAAATACAACCACATCAATGGTATTAACTGAAAAAGCGAAGTTTGAAGTTAACATCTGAATTTGAGTGATGGCCATTTTGAACTATGTAAGCAGTGGCTTAGTGGTAGCGTGTGCGTTTACTAATCCTACTTCGATTTACTGTTCACGGGATCGAGTCCGTCTGTCGACCATCAGCTATATGAGTGAGTCGCTGGGGTGGGTTTTTTTACGAGGTTTCTTCACGATTTTCCACCGTAATTAGGCAAGGAACAGTGTGAAGTGGACAATCCGACGTCTTATAAGTGAAATACCCTTCAGTACGACGTTAAACCCCAATCACACAAAAACATACAGGCCTGAATATGCTAAAATTATGTAATAATGGCCATTTCTTTTAACGGAATCTGGTGAAATGCAATACCATCTGTCGTCTCAACAGAAGGAAGCTAGATACCAAGTTTGAAGATAATCTGTGAATTTATTCTCTACTTATCATGTTCCCAACACATACAGGCATGAATATGCTAAAATTATGTAATAACGGCCATTACGTTGAACGGAATTTGCCGAAATGCAATACCATCCATCGTCTTAACAGGAGGAAGCGACATACCAAGTTTGAAGTTAATCGGTGAATTTGTTTTTAAGCTAGCGTGTTCACAAACATTTGCGACGGAAAGACGGACGCCGAGTAGCATTTCTTAGTCCCCCATCCCCTACTATAGTAGTGATGGAGAAAAAATATATTTAGATTTGTCCATATCTAGACTGCAAAAGACAACACCTCCTGAAACTAAAAATGCGAAGTCGCCGTACGTAACCACTCTACTTCAACCGGCTTTTACAAATAAACCTGCTTAGTGGATCTTCCTCATGATATCGCCCGTCACTCGTGCAAACCACACGCAGTTAAAAAAAACAAAAACTAGTCTTGTTTCACAAAAATCACATCAATCGTCTGTCCAAATTAATACGTCGCCGAACCGAAAGTATTTATTTCTGTTTATAAGAGCGCATGTCTTTGGCTGAGGTCCCTTAGGTTCTCCATGACAAAACCGTTGCTCCACATGCCGGAAACAAGGAGAAGCAAAGATACAGCGGCCATTATCCTAGTGGATATCGCGAAACGTGTTTTCTGACGTTCATTTTAGGTTTATAGTTGTACGTTTTTTGTTCAAGGTTTTTTGTGTTACATCTTTAACATAGTACTTTTACTGTTATAGGTTTATTGTTTAAAGTTTATCGTTTAATGTTCGAAAATGTGTTTATTATGGTAGATTAAGAATTTATCATTCAAAGTTCGGTTGTTTATTTTGCATTACAACTGTTACGTTTACAAAGTCATTGTGACTCGATTGGCCAACCATATCTTTGAAGGACACTTGCAATTAAGTTTTAAAAAAGTTCAAAAACAAAAATAGTTTGTTTGTTTATTGAATTGGGATTTTACACTGTACGAAAGTTTAATTCACTAATTATGGCGAGCCAGCTCGATGGGTAAATGAAAACCCCCTTGATGCCACCGGTCACAAACAACTACAAGACACAATACAAACTTTACAACCAGATTAGCTCCCTCCAATGAGTCAAACCGCACATAAAATAATGATTGAAGACCCCAGATGCTTCATTTCTGCCTCATCCTTTAATCAGAATGCACACGGGATGAGCTATCCGTAGTCCCCTGTCCCAAACAGTTGTATGAACTACACCGTTGATTTCATAACCATAAGCTGTATACCATCGGCTAAATGTACAGGGCGGAGGGTTGAAGGATGCTTCGTGGTGCTCACAGGTCTGGGTTGTTTTTTTATGTATTTGTAGGGTGGTTTCTTTCACCCATCTGGCTGACAGGCCATCATATGAAGGAAACAACCTTTAAAATACTCCATTAAACCCCAATGAAACAAAATATGGTGAAGGGGGGCGCTTTCAACCACCCACTAGAAGAGATAAAAAGAAATTAAGTTGATTATTGCATCTATTAAAGCAAGAAAAGGGAAATCAAAGGTATTTTAACAATACTGTTGAATCCTTTACGGTCACAGCCAGCAAGAGAACACCTCAAACAGTCTTACATGTATAAAGCTGCGTTTGTTGATATGGGTGTCTTTAATAACATAGTCTGTCTTCGTCTGTAACTCCCCACTATGCCATTAGTGAGATATAGGTGGTGTTGCGGTCACAAAACTGTCTTTTCCTGGATACAAACATCCCAAGTGAAATGTTAATCTTTTTTTTTTTGAAAGAAAGATATTCTTGCCAAAACATATCTACACTATTCAAGTGAACTATACCACTAACGCTGGACGCTTATTCTCTCAACATCATGTGAAAATTCTTACCTGAAGGCGGACATACAGCTTCTGAATGATTTATATTTTGTACCGAGCTGATATTTTTTCAACCCATATCAGTCCTATATTTTTTCTCCGTCGTATGTATATATTGTCCTTTATTAAAAAAAAGATGTCCTATATTTTTGGCAAAATGATGTAATATTGGTCTAGTCAGAAAAATTGGTATTTTGATATTTTTGCAACTGTTTTTTTATTTTTATCTGATAATCCATTCGTTTAATTGCGACTGTACTGTCAACATTAACTGGTGCTAGTCAAACATTTCCCCACTCCATTCCTCAAGATTTAAGATTGTTCTTAAGGATAGTGACCTTTCTGACCATTCTGTAAGTACGCGTATCTTCGAATGTTGGCCCAATCGCTTCATATTGATCCTTCTGGAATTAGCGGATCGGTCATTGTTCGATCTTTCCCCAAAGCTTCTTTATAGGCTTGTCTTATCTGTTTAAAAACGGCTTGACTCTTGGAGAAGAGAGCCGACCTGCTCAGGGAATGGGGAACCTCATAATCACGTAAATATCGGTCTAAAAGAGCCCGTAAATTCTTCAATGAAGGGTACCCGTACTCTCTGCCATTTGGTCGGCGAATTTCAACAAAAAACTTCTCCAGGTAAACATCCAGGACTTCAGGAGAGAATTCTTCTAATTTTTCGGCGACCCCGTGATTGTACCACAACCATCTTTCTAAAGTTCCCACGGCACGGGTGATGTCCGCCACAGTGCTTGGCGGCCGTCCTTCTAGACGCATGACCCTGGTCTTGATGCTGCGGTTGTGTAATCTGATCGGATAGTTAACACTAAGGTGCATCATGTCGTCCTGGGCAAACTCTCTCATATCTGGCCTGTACAGGACATTTTCTAGAAAGAAAAGAACAGAGTGCGGTCAGTTGTTTATTGCATTGTGCACAGTTAAATTAATATATACTAGCATGGTTACGTCTAAATCCAAAGTACGCTACTGTACGCAACTGGTTAGAAGCCAAATACCTTCAGTGAAACAACTTTTGTGTGTATTTTTCTTCCTTTGAGATATTATAAATTAACAACTTTATTTTCTGAGGGTAAATACATGTAAACACAAATTATCTCTGTCAGTTCAAAATAAATATCGGTCTAAATAAGCCCGTAAACATGGATGACATAACCTTGGAGCTGGCCAGTTGGCGGAGTGGTCTAGGTGGCTGTCATTTACTGATGGCGATTCGGTGCCTTACTCGGGAGGCTCGTGAGTATCATCCTCGAATGGGTCTTAGCCTGTAGTTTTTTGTTGTTGTTGTTTTTTTGCACTAGAATCTGTTTAAACTAAGATAATGTTATCCCAAAACAATGAAAATACCATGCTGGCTGATAGGGTGATATTGACGTGTAGCCCTATATGCCTCGGTCACCCGATCATATGCTTGAGGTTTGACATGGACACTGCATGGGGGTATCCCTGTCCTAAAAGTTAATTTTCTTCCATCAATCTCCAAGTTTTCTTCGCCATAACATAATGTCAATTATCGGTTTGCTCAGTTGAGAAATTTGACAGGACATTTTAGTGTATGGGTTGATTTCAATCACATATTCATATATAATCTTCTAGACTGTACAGGCCTATATATACACTAATATGTATTTGAGTGTTTCAGGTAAAACATATGAACCGTTTTCAAACAACCTGTACACATGTCATTTCCAGCATACATTGAATCCTTCGATTTGTTTATTTGTTTGATTTGGGTGTTACGTCATACTCAAGATTATTTCACTTATATGGTGACAGATTGTCTATTTCATACTGTTTCTTGCTTCAATGTGGTGGAAAACAGGGAGGAAACCTTGTAAAAAACACGCCGCAACGTATGACTCCCTGATATACCGGACAGAAGGAGTGGACGGACAGAGTCGAAGTCCTGGATGCTACATCGAAGTCCGATTAGAAGGCAAACACGCCAACCACTAAACCACACCCACTGGCCTGATTCCTTTTAAATCAAATTGAAATCACATATTTTAGTCTACCGCGAGTATAGACTGGGGGACTTAGAAAAGCTACTCGGCGTCCGTCGGTCTGCCATAACTGTTGTGAAAACGCTAGCTTCAAAACAAATTCACCGATTAACTTGGTAGCTTCTTAATCCTGTTAAGACGACGAATAGGATTGCATTTTACCAAATGGCGTAAAACAAAATTGCCGTCCTTGCATAATTTTACACTAATCATATCTGTATGTGTTGTGAACACGACGAGTAGAGAATAAATTCACGGTTTAACTTGCATCTTGAAATATAGCCGCCTTCTATTAGGACTACGGAAGGGATCGAGCCGTAGTCATATCGTAAAACAAAATGGCAACCATTGCATAATGTTGCAATATTGACGCCCAATGTAGTGTAAACATGATAACAAATCCACACATTAACTTGAAACTTTGGCTTCCTCTCCTTAAGATGACGAATCAGTATGGATATCCCCAAATTCCATAAACAAAATGGCCACTTTTGCATAATTTAGCAATATTTACGTCTGTATGTGTTGTCAGCACAAGGCTTGAAAAACATACACGGACTTATTTCAAACTTGGAAAATAGTTTTCTCCAGTTAAAAAACCGATGGGATTGCATTTCATCTAATTCCTCAAACCAATATGGCCATCGCTCAAATTCAGATATTAACTTCAAACTTCGCTTTTTCGTTTATTACATAGGTGTGGCTGTGCGGCCAATTGGCCGTCAAATTGCACCAATATGGTCATACATAACATAACTTTTTCCCCTTGAAAGGAAAAAAACCGACCTTAAACTTAAGTAGTAAAAGGTTATTTCGCTGGGATCACAGCATATTTATTTCAAAATAATCCGTTAGCGGTGGACCTGCTCGCTACTCAGATTGTTTTATTACACATTATATTTACACTGATAGTTAAAGAAAACATGATTTATCAACAGAAAAAAACAACAGTGTATTATGACAATTTTTTTTAAACACACAAACTATTTGGTGAAATTATCATTAATGACACAGGAAACTATACACAATAACATACATTTGTGTATACAAAGATTATAATGAAATCACATGGGATTTGAACAAATCTGTGTTACTAAACCCAAATCTGAGTGCCACAGTTATAATCAAGAATGAAAAACAATTTGACAACTTTAAACAAAGAAATACTAAAACAGTTGTTTTTAGATCAAAACCAATGAAATTTCATGTTTAAACTTTTATCCATAAATTTCTTAATAAAACGGAGACCCAATTCCGAGATATATTGAATTGTAGTGTACGGAATAAAATTTTCATATAACACTATTAAAAGTTAAATAATGAAGTCCCAAATGGCGCCCACATCTTAAAAATGTCAGATTATGAAAATAATATTTTCCTATTAGACAAAGCCTTTGATTTGTTCATACCATGCAGTATAGCTTTCTTTCATTAATGGATCCTAAGTTTACTATATGGAGTCCAAGGTTTTCAATACGAAACTATGTCTGACCTTTTTTAATTAAGCCCAATCAACAATCGGTGTTAACTAGTCTCCACTTTTCTAACTATGACGATTTCTATTGCACTGCAAAGAGGTATATTATATTTATCAGAAGGTATTAAACGGTATTTTTCTATGCCATTGATTGTGTTTATTTGTTGTCTGGTCAGTACAATCCATTTTTATTTTCGAAATGTTTTTGTTGTTTGTTTGACTGGGGATTTATTGTCATACTCAAGGGTAATATATGACGATGGATTGTCCATGTCACACTGTTCCTTGCTTAAGAAGAGTGGAAAACCAAGAGGATACCTTGTAAAAACTACCCCCCGCGATTGCCGAAGCCACATTGTGTGACTCACTCATATACTTGATGGTCGAGGTGGACTCAAATCCGTAGAAGGTACATCGGATCGGAACTAGAATTTGTAAGTAGTAATGCTATAACCCCTAAGCCACGGTTATTGGATAAACTTAGGTAAAGGGAATTGGGCAAGCCAAGTGTAGTGAAAACTACGAATATATATTTTTCATCTTGAAGAAATTTAAAAAAAAAACTGTTTCAAAACCACTGTTCCTCCGGGGTTTAGTTAAAATGGTATTTCTCAAAGAATTCGTGGTTCGGACATGTAAAACGGTAAGGTAGAGATAGCTTCCCTGTCTGGTTTAGATCTTGGAGCTAAGTTCAATCTTCTTTCCCTGAAGGATTCTTGGCATTTCTTGAATTTAGGCGAGCGAGCGATTAGATCTGGGTATCCAAGCTCCCGGAGGAACCGGTCAAGAAATCCACGTAAATTCACCAGTGAGTCACAACTATAATCTCTGCCGTCCGGTTTTTTGATTTCTCGAAAGAACTCCGCTAAATAAGGGTCGAGTTCTTCGGGTGTCATGGTCTCGATTTCCCTGTCTACTTGATGATTCCGCCACATCCAGCGTTCCACAGTTCCCACTGCACTGACCATGTTACCCACAGTCTGAGCAGGTTTCTCTCCGACATTGGCAATCCGGGCACGAATACGATGATTTTTCAAGCGGACAGGATATTCATTGGCAGGTACCAGGCTTCCTAAAGTCAAATCCATTGACCTCTTGAGATGTCCTGGAAGTTGGAAAAGTGGAAAAGGTCCGTTAGAAAGATGTTCGCTACCATAACTGTTAAAGAAGGTGAAAAGACTTCTAATCAAATACTTCATTCACTAAAATTCCACTTCATTAATTTATACCAATCAACACAACTTTTATCGACAACATTAGATTGTTTCTCAGATTATTAATAAGTTGACAACTATTTGCCATTGAGATATATCGTTGAAAATACCCTTTGCTGGAAGATCAACAACGCTGAAAGTCTGTTAATAAAGCTTTACGTTGTCTTAATACTCTCAGAGCTAAGGGTCAATTGGAAGCTGACCTATTTTATAAATCAACTACCGGACACAAAAATCACCACAATAATTGGTTACCGACTGTATAGTCCTGCATTACAATCTGCAGAGAAAAAAAGCTCTAAAAATTCAAGTTCATATTAATATAAAATATCAGGCAAAGATAGTTAATTAAGGTAAGATTCTTGAAAATATTGCGTTTAAAAATGTTATAAACTCTCCAAATCAAATAACTGATAAAAAGCATCGTATCTTTTTGTGATCGAGAACTTTTACGGCACATAAGTACTATCCAGTTAAAATAGTTTGAAAATATATTTGGAAAACAAATATCACAGCCATGGTTATTATGTTAATATCTGTGTTAATAACGTCATATCTGATGTTACAGCTCTGAGAACTGATGGACGACAGTCTCGGTGAATTATCACATTGTTTTGTTTTGTCTGCTGTGTTTCAAACTAAGAAGGTCTGAAACCAAAGCAAACCTCGGTGGCTGAAGTTTATGTCGATTGCAACAATTCTCCTTAAAAGTCATCCGTCTCTCACAGTCGAAATCTTGCCAATTTAAGGGCTTGTATATTTTAACCTCTAGTTTCCCCTATTTTTTTCTTTTAGAGTTTGTAAGATATGGACATCCAAACTACTGTTTTGTTAAAGAATTATACAATGCAAACAAAGGAGGCATAAGTAATTCAAAAGACATCAGCCAGGTTGAAGCCATGGTTAAATAATTTCTTTCTAGGCTTATAGAATATGAAATTCAAGAACGTCCGAGAGTTACATGATGGGATTCTTTTGGCAACAATTAAAGTAAAACAACCTTTGGTACAGCATAAACCTCTAAATAAAACAAAAAACAAGAAAAATAGTTATTTGTTCGTTTAATAAAATTTGACGTCTTTATTCGGGAATACGATCTGAAGATCTGAAGAAAGTATACAAAAGATTATTTCTATTTAAATTAAAGGCGTCAATTTTATTTTTGTTTTTAACAGAACTGGAAAACCCATTTTTAATACAATACGGTGAAAAACTAATTTGAACAGAACTTCTTCAAGTGACACCTAGTTTTATTTATAGATGTACAACTTCTGGCTCTATTGACAAGCAACGTGTCGGAGCAGTTGCTAGCACCATTTCCAAGCTTATGAATTTTAAGTAACATTCCAAATCACAAACTTATAAAAAGCAAACAGGCAAATATGGATGTTTTCATTACCTTGAAAATGGTGCTAGCATCTGGTCCGAAACGTTGCTCACCAATACAATCCAAAAGTTGTATAAAAACCTTTTCTGGTTAATGTTAACATTTAAAATTTAAACAGTAGCTAACATTCAATAAGTAGTCTAATTAACTAACATATTAAATTAATTTAACTTTTGAAACTTTACTTTGAGATTCACAAATAACAAACACACATGATACAAAAATATCAAATAATCTCAGCAGATGAAATTTTTAAAATAGTTTTCAAACCTTTTAGTAAGTGCTGATAAACTCTTGGAAATTATGGGTGACAATTTAACTTTTTTTTAGAAACGCCTGGAAAAGTTGTGCATGAAACCCAGGTATGCAATACAAAACAATTCTCCGCACAAGTTGGACTAGATTTATGCTGACACAACACAATGCAATGCTATTTATATCTTCTATAATAATGTTGCCTCATCAAAATGTCTCAGTCAATCATATTCTAACATCTTTAAAACAATGCCTACCAATCATTCTTAATAAATCATAGTGCCAACATTTTTTATCAGAAAAAGCAAAAACCTGCGTTGGCACCGATTTTTTCTAATTAGGAAATATATTGTTTGCTTCTTGTGTTACGGCAACTTCTCGAGACAAGGTGTGTCCTGACGTGAAACTCTATTCCACACCTTGTCATACTTGGACCATATTTGTGGTCAAACAAGGAGGAGTTATCCCTCATAGTTCGAGTAATCGGCAATGTGCAGCAGCCTGTAACGATGTTGCCTTAAATTACTCTGCAATAGGTCCGAACATTGAAATACATTAAAATCCCATTAAAAATAAAGTAAGGAAAAATTTCATCATGCCGCTGTAACAGACAACCAAGAATACGCATAATTAGGGCCAGTGATCGAAAAGAATA
>JAQQZZ010124469.1:0-14292 GCA_030265115.1 Mopalia vespertina
ACAAATGCTTTGCAAAATGCCGAGGGTGGATGTCCTTCTGATCAGATTGTACTTTTTGATCAAATTCATTGCCGCTATACAGGCTGTGAGGGAGAAGTCAGTAATTGAGGTCGTGGATGCTTTTATTTTACATATCTACAAAAGAGTTTCACTCACCTTTTTATTTTACATGAGTGAAAAAGATTTCCACATATGTTGAATTAAGGCTTATTTTAGAGACGTCGAATTTATTTTTCACATATGTTTAATTCTTTTTTATATAAGTGAAATTCTTTTCAACATATGTAAAATAAATAATCAATTTTACATATGTGAAAAAGAGTCTCACATATGTGGAAAAGAATTTCACGTATGTAAAATTCTTTTCCACATATGTGGAAAAGAATTTAAAATATGTAAAATAAAGGTAGAAGTGATAAAACCAGCTTGCCATAAACCTTATCTAGAGATACAGTTTCAGTGGACATAAGAAAAAAATGACTCTAAATTAATTTTCATAAGAAAACAGGTTTCAGGCTCCAAATGTGCCCAACTTAACCAAGCATCTATGCAGAGATAACCGTGGTGTTTGTTCTCGTTCAATTTCCGACAAAAAACATAGGACACAAATATCATTTCATAGTCATCACTTTTTCATGTGAAAGTCAAATGGAATTGACAAGAATAATTCAAGAACAGTAACCTATAACGAGATATTTTTGGTATAAGTTGCTCTACAAAAATAGACGTTAGCTATTTGCTCAATGACAAATTGGTCTGTAGCCACCGCCCAAGAACAACAATATAAACTTTCTCGCCCCAACTTGTGCAAACATTTACGGTATACCACGGTTAGGGAAACATTATTTCTTAAAAATATGAGCATAAATAGTGGTATTCAAACGTACATTCCTTCTCATTTTGTTATATTTGCATGATATGCCGATTTCATGAGCTCACCTACGCCTTTCTTCAGCTAAGAATAAAATAATGTACCATCTTTCTTTAATCATCAGGTATTATTTACGACGTTTCTACAGAAATCTCGCCGAACATTATAGAAGAACATACGAGCTCCTGCTACTTCTGCTCCTCGCCTACGCAAATGAGTTGGTTGTCGTTGAGTGCATCAGGACCTAGCGCTATGAGAAAAGGTAAGAAAGGTGCGATCGCAGGTGTTGTAACAACACTGCAACACAATAAGTGTGAAAGAAGGCAAAGCGCACAGTTATTTCTTATTATTTTGCTGTTGATAGCGGTATTATATATTTAAGCTAGAACAGAACATGCTGGCGGCTTAAACTACTTCATTTATAAACATTGAAAAACGTGTGAACACCAATGTCGCCATGGAGCCACTAGTCTTTAGCATCTTTCGTCTAGCATGGTCAGCAATCTGCTGCATTGGCGAAGTTTCCCAACGTATTCACAAAGCGTATCCTGATAACTGGTTGTTAGGCAAACCCATTATACTGACATCGGGACAACTGGTTGTTATGTAAACCTATTATAATTTTACCGGAAAACCTCTCTTTCCTCAAACGCGCTATACTGACACTAGGGTGATCATCCTGCGGTCAAACATGTTAAACTAATAGCGGGAAAATGATTCGTTAGCCATTTTACTCATATCCGACAACCACTCTGCTCCCTGACATTAGATCAAGCAATCTGGTGACCAAAACGTTATCGTTAATCAAAATCAACTCCATTAAATACAAACATCATCTCGGCGCATTGTAGTAATGATTATAAATCTTAATTCCTTGTTTACTAGTGTGGGCGCTAATTGGTTCCGGTGTCCATGTGGTGATATCAACTCTGAGATGTCCCCAGTTAACATCATTAACCACCATAACGGAGGCACTCCGGATTCCGCACCTGGCGCTGGACATAGACTCCTGTAGGTTTCGCCGAAATGAAACGTACACCATACACCTGGTTAACCAGTTTTATTATCTGCCAGAATTGATTGCTAAAATTGCCGACCAGGAAAGATGGAACAAACTTATATTAATTCTAAATCACATATTTGGTGAGTACAGTTTTGGATTGTATAAATCATGCTTATTGAATATTGAATATATATTGACCAAAATAAAATAAACAATCATAAAGCAATGGATTATATCAGTTGGCCGGGATAAAGCTCCAATGGACTTGTTTCATCTCATAGAGATGTTTAAATACAGAAAGCAAGATAATGGCACATTGGTTTAACTGGTGCTTAGATGAACACATTGGTTTAACTGGTGCTTATACATGTATGAACACATTGGTTTAACTGGTGCTTAGATGAACACATTGGTTTAACTGGTGCTTATATGAACACATTGGTTTAGCTCGTGCTTATATGAACACATTGGTTTGACTGGTGCTTTGATGAACACATTGGTTTAACTGGTGCTTAGATGAACACATTGGTTTAACTGATGTTATGATGAACACAATTTAAAGATTGTCAAGAGAATAAAAAGCGGATTAAAAAGTAATATACATCAGTTCTTTACAGTAATGATGAAAATACAGCGTCAGACTAAATTCGTGAAATTTTGAGTGCGAATTGTTACGGTACGTCGAATTTCTTTCGTTTACCTTTCGAAGCTCGTGTATGTGAGAAAAGCACACCGATTTGCGTATACATGCTATATTTACTCTCATTCGCTTTAGCCGACATATACATTGGATTATTTATATTTCTTTGAAACACCAGTTCGCAGGTTGGTTTATTCGTAATCCATACCGAATATCTTGTTTTCTATACTATGTATATCACTTACCTTCTCTCGAGATATCTGTATGTTACCCATTACAACTCGTGATTACGATCTATTTTGACAATTGTATCTATGGCTTTAGACGGAGCATCCCTGTGCAAATGTGATTAATGTTTATATATATATATATATTTATATTTCACAATATTCGTGATGAAAGTTAACGTGTAGCATCACGAACTGTGCATCTTCCATTATACGCGGATGTTCATGCAGTAAAAAATGTTATTGTTTTATTATTAATATATGAACTGTATTTTCGTCAGTTCGGGGCTATAAGAAACACTTTGTTGAAGAACTTTCCAAGGCTGGACTTGAGTCTGTTTTGTGGAACGGGGGAGATGTGAAGTCATCAACTGAGTCACATAAACTTATTTTTATTCCAACAAAAAACAACAACATTCAACTTATGGTAATAATGTATATCAGTATTCTTTCACGTTTTCTCCGAATAAGGGCAGTTGACATGTACGATGGCCTTTATTTTATTAAATTTGAATAGTATTTGCAATAATTGTATACATTTGTTGAGGTTTACGCAATATTTACACTTAAGTTCTCTGTTCAAATTGAGGAAACAAAACCTATTTAACGGTTTCTCAAATAAATAAATAAATAAATATTGGTGTATTTAATCGTATTGCTGTTACTAGCAAAACATTCATATGAAGTGTATAGTAAGTATTGCAAAATCAAGTTCTTAATAAAACGAAACGACAACACGACAAAAATATTTGAGACAAATCCGCTTATCCAGTTGGCAATGTTGTTGATGAAAATGGCCGGTTAGCGGAGAGATTCGTTAAAATGAAAACCCCAAACAGTTCAACGTTCGCACAAAGATCTTTCCATCAACTTTAAGCCAATGGGAAAACATGTCACTTCTGATAAGAATAACTGCTACAGCTATTATTTAAATCAATAGTGAGAAAAGCATATACCATGCAAACAATGTAGAAACTTATCGCTCATCCAGCCACTCAATATGTTGGAGCGTAAAAGTCAGCTTGATAAACAATGTATTGCGTTCTTGACGTGGCATCGATTAGGATTATCTCTACACTTTATCAGTGATCGTTTTTAGTTTTTATTTGCTGTGTATTACGCCTGGGTATTTTTTATCTTAAATATACAGGACTTCTATATTTTCTGAGCTATATAGGTACAGCTTTAGTGGTATTCAATACAGGCTTTCGGACTTTCAGTTGACATGCTCGGTAACTCCTAAATCTGCACCGTCATATTTCATGAAAAGCAAAATTTGCCTCGTTCGTGTCTCTGTATTGAATACATCATTTTACCTATAGGTGTATAATCATAAATTTGTTATAACGCACCAACTACAAGTTCAAGAATATAACGGTGTATGCTTTTTTCATTTTTTTGTTTCAAGTTGAATTCAACGGAGTACATTCCCAGCGTTTCGAGTTGGATCATAGTTACTGGGGGAGATGTGGCAGACGTAGAATTAGCACAAATAAGAACTTTTCCTACCAAAAGACAGTATGTTAATCAGACCCAAATGCCAGTGCTCGCACGCTGAGACGGGGAATTTGTGTAACAAAACAGCCCTACAGGAAAGTATACATGACCCAAGTGTATAGTCCACAGAGTGCCGAAACGCTTCTGATCTTATTTTACGTCATAAAACAATACAAAAACATTCATATATCTGTACAATAACATATTTGTGATTACCATTTTTACGCTGTATAAACAAAACTTTCCAAGGCAAGGATAAAAATGCGTAAGACCAGACTTGCACATTTTCTCCCTTGCCTTAACTCGCAAGGAAAACGTGACAAACATTTTACTGCACTATTGTAGAAAGAAATAGCCAATCAGAAAATCGTTTAACAATCACTTCTGTTGACAGTCATTGTCAATTAACGCGTATGTGTTGATGTCAGGGCTATTTAATGGGGTTAAGCTCGTGCTTGTATATCTACATGTATAGCCTACTTGTCATCCTGTTTTTATACCGCCGCATACTTTTCTAATGAAAGCTCAAATCTCATTGGATGGGGTAAAACGATGACACTCGAAAGTACCTGATTTAGACTAGTGAACTCAGATTTTTTCCGTCCGTGAAGTCAAAGTTGGACTCGAAGAGGGAGGCATAATACGCTATCTTCGTTTGCCCCTTGCCTTGGGAAAGGCTTTTGATGCCGCCAACCACTCATTCTTACTCGCTAAATTAGACCATTATGGCGTTCGCTTCTCATCCAATGCTTGGTTTCGCAGTTACCTGTCCAATGGGGTTGAAATATCAGCTGTATCTGATATTAAGTTTCTCGGCGTTAATTTAATAGTAGTCTTTGTTGGAAATCTCACATTAACTTAATATCGACAAAAATGTCTTGGAATGTGGGTATTATTAATCATTTAAAATCATCCATAAACAAGAAAAGCTTACTTATTCTATATTATTCTTTAATACATGCATATCTCTCTTATGCAAACGCCTTATGAGGAAACACATATACAACTCACCCAAATCCCTTATTTCTTCTTCAAAAACGTGTTTTACGCATTATTTCATTTAAAAGCAAATTCGAGCATACCGCACCTCTTTTTATCCTCTTGTTTTTTAAAAAAAATAATTTCAATGAAAACTGCTTTACTAATGTTTCTTAGACACAATATCACCTCTTCCATGTTTTTCAAAATTGGCATTATAATGATTATCTATGTGGGATAGAACAAGTCCATCGTGACTTTATTCCCGCCTAACTGATATGTTCGAATTTGAAATGTACATTTAAAAAAAAAGATAATGGTGAATAAACACAAATCAATCAAATCAACATGTACACATAAGCTGGTTTGCTAAACCGCCTATTGGCCGTTTGATAGTAAAACAAAAGTAAGCCGATTTTAACAGGAACAATAAGAAGTTAAAAAAAAAATAAGGAAGTCTGACTCAAAATATCAGACTAGTGAATTACTATTTTAATAATATTTGGTGAAAATAAACCATTTAAAAACGTGTAGTGCCACTGACAAGTTTAGTATAACTGACAGTCAACCAGTTCCAAACCCATTCTGTGATGTTCAGTTGCAGTAAATCGCAAGCGTTTTGTCAAATGTCGACATTAAGTTTGTGACGAACATGTCGACTGTGTCTACTTCTTCCTAGTTTCAATGGATCGCATGTCGACATGTCATTAAGTTAAGAGGTACAATCTACAATCTACATCTACTTGTAAAATGTAACTATGGCCCCAAAGCCACTAAATAGCTGGTTTGGTTTAACTGATATGTTAAACCTCTTTACCAACATTCAGCATGTGCTCTTTGAATTGTTTTTAAAACAACATGGTACTTTATATTTTTGATCGTTGACTTTACTCACTTGGCGATGACTGAATAAAGTTATTAAACGCCGCGTAAACC
Organism: Mopalia vespertina; assembly: GCA_030265115.1. Lineage (NCBI taxonomy): Eukaryota > Metazoa > Mollusca > Polyplacophora > Chitonida > Mopaliidae > Mopalia > Mopalia vespertina. The sequence goes on from JAQQZZ010124469.1 coordinate 6,153, forward strand.
TGAAATTCTCTCTGTCCGGCTAAATTACTATTGCTAAAATATTCACAGAGTGCAAAAGTAAACCGTCAGGGCGACATGACACATACTTGTATAGCTTTAGCTAATAATTTGTTATAGAAGTTCAACATGTGGAATGAATCCCAATTTATTCATAGCCATAGCCATTAAGCGAACTTCACAAATTTCTTAGATTTTGTCCAGTAATGTTATTTGTACTGATCACATTGGCTTGTTCTCTGTGTAGAACACACGCCTCCGCAATGGTGATATTCATGAGTGGTTTTATGTGTTTAGAACGAAAGGAATCGAGGTCAATAGCTTGGAGAGCCATAATAACAACCAAAACCTCGTGATAATTTACAGGATATTTGGCTTCCTCAGCAGCCCTTGATCAGCCAGTTTTAGTAGAGGCAACGATATGACCCCAACCGGATACAGATAATCTGTGTTCAAAACTTCTCTTTCATAACCTTGTAAAACGATTGCATAGTTTTAATCCCCCAGAGTGTATCATTCCTAGCTAATTCTGATATGAGCATTTTGCCATTAAAATTACCAATAGCAGCCTTTTGGTTTTTCTATTTACAACTGTCTGTAGTATAATGTTCCATACATAACCCCAATGTAACTGGAAGTCATTCAATACAATATTTTGCTACATCCTAATAGATGTATCAGATTTATTGTGAAGTAACTGTTGTAAGAATTGTTTCATATGATCAGCTGTTATTTAATAGCCATGTTGACTGGATGTAGCACTAATCCTAGAGCGGTTTGTTTCTGATAAATATTCTAGGACACAGCCAAGCTATGATGTTTTGATACAGACTTGTTGCACACTGTTTCTCATATCATATCCTCATATGAGGTAATGTGAAGCCACGCCCCGGTCAAAGAGACAAAGGACAGTTTCTCGTTCACTCACACAAACACATGTATATCAATTTGATTTGTTGTCAAGTTGTGAATTTACAGGATATGGATAATAGCATCCAGTAAAACTATACCAGCTAAATAAGTACATGTACACGCACGTGGATTAGTGAAACCGCTGAATCATCTACGTTCTGTTTTTTTAAATGTATTGCAGATAGCTTCCATATTTTACACATATTTGTTTTCTTTTTTGCATTAAGGAACGAGAAACAGATTTATCTTGAATTGGTTTAGTTAAACATTGCTAGCCATACATATGGATGTCCTCTATTTATTCAACTATGATGTTGACAGATAGGAGTAAACAGGGTGTGAATTGTCGTTTCATCAGATCGATTACCCGACATCCGTCAAGAAAAGATAATTCTTTCTGTAAAAAACATTATAATTATCTTCTCTTGGAGAAATATTTAGTACGAATTCTTCAAAGCTTATTAATTATGCCATTGTATATAAAACCCATTTAAATTGTATGCTTTACAGAGACAAATATTTGCGATCAAGCGACTGATAGTTAAGTCACTGCTGGTTACCGGCACCAATGAGAGTACAGCATCCAACACTACCCAGACGACCGAAGGGCAATCATTTTTTCTTGAACCTGATCAACTTTTCAATACGTTAATTCAGGTTTTATCTCAACGTGGACTGTGCTGTCATATTTAAGACATCAAAACAAGCAGTAATGAATTGATACTGCATTATTTATTATGTTCCAATCAGGCATTTATAATGTGTAATGTGTTGAATGAATTATTTACACTTCACGTCCGAACTGTGGCACTGTTACACGATGCAGATCGATTGAAGCTACCCTTCGTTCTGGAACATGAAGGTGTACTGTTTGTCAAGTTGTTAGTCACAATAGTATTAATATAAATTAAACTTTCATTTTATTTAGAAACTTTATCATGTACGGGAATCTGAGACTCAAGTTAGATACGGGATTAACGATGATTGCGTAGGAGATTTTGAAATATTGAAACCATCTGTGGAGAACAATACCATTGAGGTTGTTGGGGAATGGTCACCGACGAAAGGGCTCTTGAACTACGAAGTCAACAGCGGCTCATCAAAGATAGACTTTGGAGGAATCATTCTTCGGGTTGGAGCTCTTGGAGTAAGTAAACGTCTGTGTGTTTATAATGTCCTTTAAATACTTGGAACCGTCACATTTTGCAATGTCACTCTTTATCTCACTATCGGTCCTGTCTGCGATGTGTTCTTTAATTCAGTTCAATAACAATAGATCAGTCTTATCAACATGACGCACTACATGCTGGGCAAAAAACATAGACACCATCACACTGTCTTCTTCAAGAGTTGATTAAGAAATCCACTCTGTAGTAAGGCAATTTAACATAAATTCAAGGGTTTAATATGTGAACGTTAGAGATGTATTTTCTTGACTGTGTTTCTCGTGGATGGACTTCTATCTCTTTATAATCTTTATTAACAGGGCCGTTTTAAGCGTGGGGAACATTAATCGGTTGTTTGGCCGAATCCACCCCTCAATATGTCTGTCTTTTTTATTTCCATATAGTATTATGACATATTTAGCCCATAGTTAAGGCTTGTAAGACAGGTTCCGTCCTTGACATATTTCTGTTTCACGATGCGAAAAACTATCCCCATGGACGTACTATGCGATATGGGCTGGATACTATAATATTATTAGTACATGGACGTCAATATTTTATGCTTGCGTTGTATGTTTCCACAGGGTCACCCGAATGGACAATCTCACTAAAATCAAATCTAAAAAACTCCATGTGATTTACCTGTTACAAATAAGGCCATGGTTCATTAAACGGTGTTGATTGATGTGTAATATTAACCCATTACAGAGCCACTTGTTCAACATGGGTTTTTCTTCTTCTTTAATGCAGCTTGCAACCGCTTGGTATCGAACGCTAGCTCTGATTATTTGTAGCACGGATTGTCCTTAATCAAACCCTTATGAAAAAGTACCACAAAAAACTATAGTAATCTATGGTATATTGTGGTAATTTATAGACACGAAATCCATCGTTTACTATAGTACTTTATAGATAACTATAGTAAACTATAGTATTCTATCGACTCAAAATCTATACATTACTATAGTAATCTATAGGCTCAAAACCTAGATTACTATAGTCAGAAAATCTATAGTAATCTATAAACTCAAATCTATAGTAAACTATAGGTTTCTGTGGTAGGTACGCTACAAATCTGTAATCCCTCGACAGTTTTGTAGGAATTAATTAAATGTCCTTCATACGCTCGAGGCTTGGGCGAAAACTTAATACGTGTGCAGGTATAACTTGTCTCGGCCTAATTTACTGTTACCACTGCAACATGACTGCTTGTAAATAATTATAATTGACATAATTGTTAATTTTCTTATGTTCATATTTGTCCTTTATAGTTTTATTTATTTTGATTTTTTGATATCTAGTGCTACTGACAGGAATTATCTTTGAATATGTAGTATTATAAATAAATCAATTGACAATATGTTATCGCCAAAGCGTAGCTGAATGTTTGTTAAATGTATTTACTGTATCTATGACTTGTGATTATTTTATCGTTCCACGCCATTATTTAATGAAGTCATTACTTTTATCGTTAGGATATTGCTCCATTTTCTTATGCATCTATTGGAAAGAATGGCACTTATCACGGATTAATGATTGATATTCTGGATCAAGTAGCTATGGATCTTAACTTCCGGTAGGTAAAGGTCTATTGTAGACTATAATATTCGTTTTATGTTAATAACTGTAGCTTTCATATTTTTTTTATTCTAAGAGTATTGGTAGTCCGTGCAAATCTACTTAACCTTTGGTAACACAAAACGACTTCTATGTTGAAGATATGTTTGGGTGGAACCACCAGACGGCTTCTTTGGACATCAGTTAGATAGTGGTATTTGGACTGGAATTATAGGTATGATACATCGAAAGGTATGTGTCATTGTTTTAGTTTAACAGATTTTTATACGCCCGACGAATATCGGCCATATTATGGTATGATCAGCTTCCGTCCGTCCGACCGGTTGGTTCCAATCCGTTCCGGAACAGAACCCGAAAACACTATAAGGCCTATCTTTGTGAAACTTGGTCGACACATTTACCATAGATTGTAATTGAGCCTTTTGCTATAACGGATTCATCATTTTTTTAGTTTTCTTATTTTTATTGATACAAAGTTGGGCTTAATCCGAGTCCTAATCAGAAATAAATATTGTTTCCGGAACAGAACTCGAGAATTATATTTTTATGAAACTTGGTAGGCACATTAACTGTACTGTGCCTTTTGCTATTACGGATTCATCATTTTCAAATCTGTCCGTCTGTCTGTCCGTCCGGCCGGACGGCTCCAATCTATTGCCGGATCAGAACTCGAAAACTATAAGACCTATCTTTGTGAAACTTGGTAGACACATTCACTGTCGATAGTTGTTGTGCATTTTGCTCGAACGGATTCACCATTGTTATACGCCTGATGAAAAACGATCGTACTGTGGTATGATCAGCGTCCGTCCACGGATTCACCATTTTTACTTTATCAAAAGTAAATTTTGTTTCCGGAGCACTTGGTAGGCACATTAACCATAAACTGTAGTTGTGTATTTTGCTAACGGATTCATAATTTTAAAAATCAGTCCGTCTGTCCTTCCGGCCAGATGGCTCCAATCCATATTCCGTACCCAAATCCATTAACGCTTTATAAAAAAGCCATGGTTACCATAGTTTGATTGGTTACCAAATCGATTTCCCTGTTTTTGCATTCTTTCTTAGAAGATGTTGCGTACCACTCTTTGAAATGCCTTGGGTTACAATGGTTAACCCCATGAGGGCGTATCTTGGTTTTTCTCAAACTCTTGCTTAATTTAATAACGGCCTTCTTTGCTTTTATTTATTAATAAATGTATTTAATTAGATGAACATGAAACTACATGTATTCAGAAAATGAATGTGTCGTCTAGTGCAGGGGATACCTTGTTGTGGTGTAACTGGATTAAGACATTAATTCAGGCACCTGCTGACAGAGAAGTGAGCAGTTTCATACTAATCGTCTAACATTCTATTTCTATCCAGGATATAGTGTTAGGCGTTGGGTCATTTTCGGTGAACATGGAAAGATCCGAGGCTGTGGATTTTACGATACCATTCATGGAAACTTCAGTTTCGATTCTAACTTCCATACAAGACAAACACACTGATATCTTTCAGTTTGTGAAGACCTTTCCCCCAAATGTGTGGTTGCTTATTCTCATGTTTGGTATAACTACTTCCATCACACTTTTCGGCATTATCCGTTTAACAGAACAAAACTCTGCGGCAAATGCTCACAGGTCGTCGTCAATAAAGGATATAGTATTCGATGTTTTAGCTGCCTTCCTGGAACAAGGTATGTCTTAGACACAAGTTATGTTTTAAACATACTTTTGCGACACAACCAGTTCATTCGTTTGACTGGTAGTGTTGCAGTTGTGTAGCCAAATTAAAGCATCTGGCCGGTGAAGGAAGAGGGTTCTGCAACATATCTTTGGGCAATTATTAAATGTCAACTAATCAGTTGTTAGTTGGCTGTCTTAGTCGTTGAGCATAGACGATCAAAGTAGCAACTCCGAAGAATGATAAGCAAGACATGTTTCGGATTATATATATTTATATTTTCTTTAAGAAGATGTTTAAGACTCTATATATGTCGTTTCTGTTATATACCTAAGTGTCCATTCTGCGATAGTATGTACAAACTACAACTTTCCAATAGTCTACAGTGTTGGACAAAGATCTCTCAGACGTCATACATTTGACGGACTACGTTGTGTTCGATTTGTTTGTTTGATTGGGGTTTAACGTCGTACTTAAGGGTATTTCACTTATATGACGAAGGATTGTCCGCTTCACACTGTTCCTTGCCTAATAACGGTGGGCAACCGGGAGGAAATCTAAAAAATAAAACAGCCCCCGCGAAAGTCGGAGCCACGTCGTTTGGCTCACTCAAAGGCAGACGGCCCTTATACAGAAAACCCTATGGGATGTTTCTATGGAATCCTATAGGATCATATAAGATCATTTAAGATCATCCTATAGTATTTTCAAAATCTTTTAGCATTTTATAATAATCCAATAGAATCCTATATGATATCCTATAGGATTTTTCTGTAAGGGGGACTCGATCCTGTGAACAGTGTATCTTTGGAGTAGTAAGCGCACTCGCTTATCACTAAGCTTCGGCCCCTTGTGTTCGAAATAAGCAAGCACAAAATCGACGATTTGACAGCCGTTGACTATAAAATTTGATAGGAATGCTGTCCTTCCGATCTAAATGTTTATCTGAGCGAGTTGTAAATAAGCGTTAGAAAGAAAAATGGTAGCTAGCACGAGCCTGGGTCGCTTGAAGCCCCCAAAAAGCGACAATGAGACGTAGGTGACTGGCATTTAAATAATAAACAAAAAATAAAAAGATGAATTTTATTATGATGTCATTTAATTTGTTTAATCTCCGGCATCTTTAAAACAATAGGATGTCCTACATCCTTCTTTTCACCAGAGTTAAATAAGGCAAAGGAACTTTTGAAAGATTTGCATAGAAATCTAAGCTTTTTGCTCTTAGAACATATTTTGATGGAACATATTTTAGAGCTGGCCGAGAACAATAGCTAATCAAGGGATGGGAATCCCAGAGATGACAACCTCTCGTTTGGCTAAGCCAGTCGGGAATGCTGTAAGTTTGTTAAGGCTGTGAGTGTGTGTCGCGACGCGTCACACATACAAAGCTGACGTTGTAAATAGTTCAACGAAATTAGCAACTTAAAAGTTTATTTTATTATTTACTATTTTGATTTTAATAATTTCATTTTAGCTGGAGTATCATAAATATGTCATTAGATTATATGGTTGTGTCTGGACTCCTGGCCCTGGTGCTAGAATTATTATGCCATATTCGATAAATGCTTTAGCTTTATAAATTTCGCTTATATTAAACCATCTGCAGTAGATGCTGAATATTGTTAAATAAAATCGAATATATGAAAATTTTAAGCGTGTCTTGTTTATGATCCTTCCGAGTTGAGACTTCTCAATCATGTATTTTATAATGAAAGAAGCTGTTACTTAAAAAAGAAGTCACAAGTTGAGCATTAATAATTGTAAATTGACGCGTTGTTTTAAAAACTCAAATACAAAATTAATAACACTATCGGCTCTCCGTGATTAAAGCACTAACCCAGTGGTTTTATTTCGATCAAATATTGTATTGCTCTCCCTTAATTGTTTTCCTGATATTTGCTCTAAAACTATTCAATCCGTGTCCTCAATTTCAGTCAGTGTCCCACCTCTTATGCCTCGCATCGTCCTCAGTCTGTTACTTTCCTTCCTTCTCGTTGTAGATCTAACTTCATCCTTGCATCTCTAACAATTTATATCAGTTGAATTGATTCTGTTTCAACAGGTGCATAAATATAAATAATGTGTAAATCTGGTTACATTATGTATTTTTCTCCCAGGTAAACGTTCATACCAGCTTATGATTCTAGTGATGCACTCAAAAAGTTCAGAAATGGCTTAATAATTCTGTTTATATTATTGTTTGTTTTGCACAGTTAAAAGTTATTTTTTTTAATAATATATATGCTTTATCAGTATTATTTTGGGACAACACTTTCTTAGTTTGAACCAATTCCAGAAAAAAAAGTTATATCTTTAAAAAAATAATTAATCAATATATCCATTATTTAAATTGTTGATTCCTGGAATAGTAGCGACAGATAGTTAGTCACTTTCCTACGGTATTTAAGTATTATTGATATTTGTAGATAGGACACTAACAGTCAAAGAGGCGAAAAACAACAGCTCAATAATTATTAATTATTGTAGGAGAGTGACTATCTGCCACAACTAAATTAAAAGTAGGGTAAGGTGGGGTGGGACGCCCACCATTTGTGACATTTGACATTTGTATATAGAAAAAACATCCGATTTAAGAAAACATTTACTTAAGTGTTGCTAATGAATTGCTCTTGAATCTGTTACACGTTTCAGGTCCAATCTATACTTCGTTTTCGTAAAACTGGATTTTAGTAAATGAAAATATACTGGGCGTTTAGCCCCACGCTCGGGGTAAAAGGTCCATGGGTGGGCCTTTTACCCCACCACGGCGGGCCTATTACCCCGTCAATCAACATGTTGGTAGACATATCCGCAATCTG
>JAQQZZ010124480.1:0-12092 GCA_030265115.1 Mopalia vespertina
AGGAACCATATCTTAGTCTTTAAAATAACTTTTAAAGTAGCCATATTATGGACGAAATTGGAGGTGATTTAGGGTAATCCATTAAGAGATTGGCTGATTGATTGGTGTTTTACACCATGATAAAAGGGTCTTTCAAATGTGAAATATCGTTCTGTCAGAAACTTTAAAATTATTAATTGAAAAATACTGCCTTTAAGCCAGACGGCACTCCAGTAAGAAAAGACAATTATTCAAAGTAAACAAATTGATGCAATAAAAGCATTTTTCATTTGTAAAAAGTTGTAAATCCAGAGACTAATTTGCCGAGGATAAAACAAGAATAACAGTCGTCCTAAACATTTATTACGGCTAAAGTCTTATTCACAGTTTAAATACGGCTTTGTTTTAATGAAAATTTACCATCCAAATTCAAATATTTTTTAACAATAAATTTTCACACATTTAAAAAAATATATTTCAAACATTTTTTTAAAGAATTAGATAAATCTAAGATATCATCCAATAATTTTTTCTAATAAACTTTCACCATTTTTTTTAAATAGTGTCTATTTTTTTTTTTCTTAATCGATAAAATTGACAGGATGTTTTCTGTCATTACTGTACTCATTAGCGATGCCACATTTAATTGATTACCCAGCTACGTGGTGCATGTATACTAGATTATTGCAATCTTGACAGGAGATATGTTAAATGACTGTATATTTCCGCCACTAAATTAAGTACGTATAAAAGAAAGTATTGTCAATGTTTATTTCCGTACTTGGCTAAATACGGAGAAAAAAATTGGCGGCAATGCAGGAGGATGTATCGGACACATTCTTAAGCTGATAACAATGATAGCCCGAAGATATGGGACTTAAGTTTGCCCTGAAAACCTACATTCACAATAGGTAATGTGTTAAAGATGACTAAATTCATAAACCAAAGGCTCAGAAAAACAGTTTAATGTGATACAAATAATTTCACAAAACTGTTCTACTAGACAATGAAAATCTGATTGAATGTTTGAATTTGTAAAATATAAGCCAAATGAACTGTTCATGTTACACAGCTATCGTTACAGTACAACAAATCAAAATCAAAGCTTACTATAATTTACGTGTAAAACAAAATGAATAGTCCTAAAAGACAATTTGCTAAAGATAAATTTGTGCATAAAATAAAGAACCAGAAAAACAGTTTAGTTGGATAAAAATATTTTCACAAACCTTTTCTACTAGAGAATGAAAATCTGATTGGATGTTTCAAGTTGTAAAATAGAGCCAAAATAGATTGTTATTATTTGTGTTTGTCCATAGAAATAATTCGATGTTGATCAGTAAACAGTAGAAATATGACCACACACAATCATGTGAATTTTCAGGTTAGAGATTGATTGATTTGTGTTTAAACGCCATGCCCAGCGATATTTCTAATATAGGACGACAGTGTATTCAACAGTAATTAGCACACTAACATAACCATAAAATGTGAAATGTTCTGCTCTGTTGGGAAAGTCATGTTCCTCCAGTGCTAAGAAAAGCGTTCTGTCTCAATCATACACATTTAAGTTGGTCTTTTCAAATAGATTTATAGCATTCTTGGGGGGTTTTTCTCACTCATACACATTTAAGTTTTTATTTTCAAATAGTTTTATAGCATTCTTGGGGTTTTTTCTCACTCATAACATTTAAGTTTGTATTTTAAAATAATTTTACAGCATACTTGTTTGTTTTTTTTCACTCATAACATTTAAGTTTGTATTCTCAAATAGTTTTATAGCATACTCGCAAGTTGGTTTTTTTTCTCACTTATACACATTTAAGACATTTTTTTTAATGAATTTTATAGCTTACTTGTGCCTACTTCACTTGTACAATGGCAGAATTTGCATGCAACATTCCGCCAATGGAACATCAATGTCAAACAAGTTATAGCTCTAACTTGTTTAGCTTAGCATCAGACAGAACAGTTATAGCTCATACTTGTTTAGTTTAGCATCAGACAGAACAGTTATAGCTCATACTTGTTTAGCTTAGCATCAGACAGAACAGTTATAGCTCATACTTGTTTAGCTTAGCATCAGACAGAAAAGTTATAGCTCATACTTGTTTAGCTTAGCATCAGACAGAACAGTTATAGCTCTTACTTGTTTAGCTTAGCATCAGACAGAACAGTTATAGCTCATACTTGTTTAGCTTAGCATCAGACAGAACAGTTATAGCTCTTACTGAGTAATTAATGAAGCATCCGTCCAACCAGTAAAATATCATACTCATTTAGCTGAGCATCAGACCAATTATTCATAGCTCATAATCGTTAAGCTTAGCATAAGGCCAACAATTCATAGCTCCTAATTGTTAAGGTGAGCATCAGGCCAACTTGTAATAGCTCTTTATAGTTTAGCGGAGCATTTAACTAAACAGTCAAAATTCTTAACGCTTTGTTTGAGAAGTATGAAATAAAAATCTACATCAATTTTCAGTTCTTTGCCATACGCCAACTTGATTAAGTTTCTGACCGATCAAATGCGCTATATTTTCACTTTTTTAATTTGATACATGTTTTTATCGATTTATTACATATCAAAAATATTTAAACTGCCGAAAACGCGTTTTAAAACATGTTTTGTCAGATTTAATTAATACGTAATACAGTCAAAAATGATTTTTTTGTTTGTTTCAAGTACAAACAATAGTTGTATTTGTCATAATGGTGTAAACAAAACATTGAGAACAGTGAAGTCCTTTTTGACGAAATACATGTCACACCCATAACCAGACATTGAAACAGTAAGACTCCCTTGTTTGGAGATCTGCTGAAATTAGACAGGTCGATGGTAAAACTGATGAGTATTTATCGTGCCATGTTAGAAAACACTTGTTCTAAAGCGAGTCTAATTTTAGAAACTTCACACCTAGCTGTCCGCTGACTTTGACACCTGGCCATTTATTAAATGCTATTGTTCCTAATGAACCATGTACCTTTGTCCACAGTGTACCTATTGCCCCGGATTCTTTAACGGTTAACTGTCAAGCTTGTTAACGAGCCGTCATGGTACCTTGACAGGTGTGTTTTGGAAATCTTCAGATCTTACCTAACAAGATTATTGTCATCATTCCCTGTAAGATTGCGTGGTTTTCATGAATTCCTTGTCACACTGTTAACTTTTCTAATCCATAAATAACATTCACTGATCGTCAAAATTTCGGTGCAAATTTCAAGCTCAAAATAAAATCCACTGACATGTCGTCTGTTTAGTTTTTCTCAAAATCACTGTCATGATTTCAAAACCTTTTATTAGCTCTCAAAACTAATTAATTACAACAACAATAAAAGTAAAAATAATCTATGAAGTGTCCAATTGAATTAAGCCTAATAAACTGTATTCAATGCAGACTAAACATTTACGTGTAACCATGCAAATAGAAGTCAGAATAAAAAAAGAAAAACACATATTGTTCTGTATTTTAGATAAGCAACAGACACCAAACAGACATCCACAAAAAAATATATATAAAAAAGACGTTAATCCGTTTTTAAAATCTAATATTTTAATGTATATAAAAGTTTTGAATGTAATCAACATGTGAAACGCTGTAGTCATAAATAGCATCAGTCTCATTTAGAATAGGAAAGATTATCTAAAGTATTACAATATCCACAAAAAAAGGTTAAATGTATCCATAAAAAAAGGTTAAATGTATCCACAAAAAAAGGTTAAATGTATCCAGTATCCAGAAAAAGATTAAATGTATTCACAAAACAAATTTGTTTGCAAACTCACGTATCTCGCAACATATAAGGAAAAAGGCCATGTCCTCCGTGTCGCCTGTAAATATCCTCCGCCATTACTAAGTGGTCAACAGGAAGAAGATTAGTGGTTCAATAATTATCTCTCACAATGAGGAGAACTTGAATAGAACTGTGAAGTTTTTGAGAAGTGTGGGTCTTTGGGTTCCCACCACGGTGAAAGAAGACAAAAAGAAGGTGAGTTTTCATCGCTAAATCTTTTTATTAGCCTCATCACCTGGGAGGCATATTGAATTGTTGCAGTATTTTTTTCTTTCTTTTTTTCTTTATCATTGTTGTTTCAAAATTTTGCGGTGGTTGCCAAGCAATGAGAGGTAGAAGGTTGTGAAGGGTACTGCATGATTCGCAATAAGCCATTTCCTGCATGGAGTAACAGCGGAGAACAAGTACTGCACGCCACCTAAAAAACCTCCCCCAAAGGTGTGAAAAACCCAAATCCCAGATTACACAACAAGGCTATAGGCGAGTGTTTCGTTGTCACGGGTTCATCGGGCAGGCCCTGTCATGGCCGTATCAAGTGCTCGAGGACTTCACACCTCTCGAAACAAACCCGTGGTAAGGAAGATTGGTGTTGATTCTCCCGCTTTCTGACGTCTTTTCTCCTGTCAGAAGATAAGTGATACGGTTTAGTTTACAAATCCATGGTCTTCAATAATTGGCCGGTATATTTTGGGTTTGGAGTAAAGATATATAATGTAAGGAAACTGATATCAGTAGGGCTCTCCCTAAACATGAAGCAATGTTGAGAGGATCAACTGAAAGCCGCGTTTACACAGAGCATCTTTGTCCAAGGCCCAACGAAAGCTAACATTGTTCAATCACAGGGCAAATGTTTTTTTAACTTGTTGATCTATTATAGAATAGAGGTGTGAAGAATGCCCGTGATCAATATGGCTGCCAGATGACAGTTGATGTAACGTGGGGATGAACCTCAAGATTTACGCAACTTTAAGACTGGCCGGTAGATGTTCCAGGCAAAGCTAGACTCGGACATCCCGGCTGGGGACGGACTTTACAATTACCCCTTAACCCCATCCCCCAAATCTAAAATATCTTGGGACACTATCAGGAAGGGAAAAACAAAGCACCCCCTGCAACCCCATGCTTTTTCATTTCAATATTTTAGCCCTGTTCTCTGCAAGCAGTTAAAACTGTACTATATTGAATAAAGATAGCAGTTCTCGGGTGAAAAAACTCCCCTCCCCCCTTGTTCTGCACAAAACAGCACCCCATTAATCTTCTGAAGATTATACAACCTGAGTGTCCATCCACAGACAGGCCAAGAAGGCACAGGTTGTTACGAAATTGTGACTCCTCAAACAATGATTCGATTCCATGCTGCACTGGACTCGTGAGGAGTGCTATCTATTCACTGACACGAATAAATATTACAGAGTGTCCACAAGAAATGTCTGACCACGGGAACACCGTGTTGATATAGATCCAGGTTAAACTGAGCACTGCACACAGACAAAGCATGTTATTAGCCACTTACCCAAATGAACTGTTGACAAAAGACAGCAATTGTTACATTTAAGCAAATCAAACTCAAAGCTTGTTGTAATTTAACACAAAATGGATATTATAAATAATATGAAGAGACAAACGTTAGATTGTCAATTTTAAAAAATTAAGAAAATTTGAATTTAGCCCATGCATTTTTTTTAATTGTACTGAAATTTAAAAAAATAACTTAATTCTTTAAACCTTTAATAGGTTTTTGTTAAGAATTAAAACTTTTTTAAAACCTGAAGATAGTTTGTTTTGATCTTTACACCACTTTTGTTCCCCTAAAAGGGGAGCTTTGCACTCCACTGTTTTATATTTCCACTTTCATTCCAATCTTGAAACTTAAAATAACAAAAATCTTCTAACAGCAGTAATATCTCAAAGACAAATTGTTTTGTTATTCTACAGTTTCTTTCATGAATGTCAATATGTTTGGCAAGGACAATTAACAAAAGTTCCCCTTTTTCTTTCAGCTAATAAGTGTAAGAGTACACAGGACAAAACTTTCCAAAAACTAGCACAAAATCCCTCCCCCATCATTCCTCTATGTGAGCGACACTTTCCAAAAAACAACCTAACTTGTCTATGGAAAAGTCGGCAAAAACAAAACTGACAAACGCACAAAAAGTTTTACACTTCGGAGAGAAACAAGGCGACGGAATACATTCTCACGCAACTGAAGGAAACTCAACACGACAAAAAAATTAACGGATAATTGTTCTATGACGGAACAAAAAAATGTTTCATTGGCTACAAGCCGAGCAAAATGATAACGTTAACACAACCATTCAAAAACTGTCAAGCTGCTATGAAATTTGGGAACAAAACTAAAAGTGAAAAAACACAACTCGTATTCCAACAAATGAACCACAGGCTGCAGATTATTCAAGATATTTCCATATCAAAATTTTCTGGTTTAATTGTTTCACAATAGGGTAATATCAAACAGCTCCACGAAAAGCATGAAAAGGTTTCAATATCTGAGTTTATAACCAATTATTGCTGTATTAGTTTGTGCTAATAATGCTTTCATTTGGCTTCAAAGGAAAATTTGAAATTAAATCAACTATGACGAAAGATTCTACGCTCTTCAGAAAAAATTGATGTAGTTCATTGGTGATTTGCGAGTGCCTATGTTTGTGTGTAACTAGCATAGGCCACAAGGTAAGTTTATAGCCACTTAAGAATAAACGATTTTATTTTTTATTTCACCAACCTTCTAAATTAACAAATATGGAAAAAAAATAAAAAATAAAACAAAATTCTTAATTGGCTGATTTATTTTAAATATGATATTCTGAGCAAAACTATTAACCTGTTAATAAAACTTGGAGTTTTTAATTTTAATAAAACACATTTGATTCAGAGTTCAGAGTATGGACGTTAATTATCACACTCCTATGGTGAGTCGGATTGTGGGTTTGATTAGGGTTTAACACTATACTTAGAGTTATTTCACTCATGTGATGGTGTCAGAACCATGCTTCCATATAAGTGAAATATCCTGGAGTTAAAGACCAATCTATGAAAAACTGTAATACTTCAGATCAAATTCTGATAGATATACATTTTAATAACATTTACATTGTATAAACAGTTATTTGAAAATATATAATATTACACTAAGAACCAAAATCACTATCTTTTAACCACATCAAATTAACATAATTATCTTGGGATAAAAGAACCCCTCTCGGGGCTTTATTCCCGCCAAACAATTGTTTACAAGTAGTTAGAATTAAAATAAATTTCTTTGGTGAATAAAGGTATCAATGAATCAATCAATAGCATCATGTTTTAGAAAGAATGAAATGAACCCTTATACATCTTTTCAAGAATGCTTGATTTTAAAAAAGACATTTTGTATAAGCTTTGATAAAATTTATTATTACAATTAAACAAGCACACTTTATTTTTATCCGATTGTTTTCCTTTTCACACAATGTTATAATAATGTTCCACTAGGCCTATATTAAAAGTTTAAGAATCTCAATTCAATTCAGCACTTAAAGTAAAAATAAAAAACATTTAGAGGAGAAATGTTAGATGGTGAGATCATATTTGACAAGAGCGGAAGGGTCGAATGTCTTAAAACAACGAGGGCAAGGAAAATCAATCGTCTAGGCAACACTAACATGAGGAATTTAAGACGTAATCAAAAACCAAGGCAAATATTAAAAAACTTTCAACTCAGAGATGGCCAGAAAATCCAAGACAACCACCCCAGTGTCTTCTGGGATATAAAAGTGAAAAAAGCTCCAGCTTTCGTGCATGGACTCCGATGTCCCGTCATATCCCAGGGTTGCTATTAAAACATTGACTGGGCACTAGGAGCGGGGACTAGCCAACACTGGAATAACGTACTCCAGCCAGCTTTTTTCACAAGAAAAGGGTGAGAGATTTTCAAGCACATTTCCATTTATTGGGCTGTTTTTTTTTTGTGGAACATTTTATTTAATATTAAGACAAAATGATGTGTTAATGCGTTATAATAGTTACAAGACAATGGTATTTTCATTACAAAAAAAACTGCCCACAACTACCCGTAGTATGTTATTATCATTTGTATTTTTAATGCTATGTCATAAAATTCCAGTTTGACAAAATATTTTATTAAATAAAAGAATACAAAATAGCCCTTTTGAACAAGAAATTTTATTTTCATGGACATAGGGTTATTATTTGCCACAACAACAAACTGTAAACTAATATATTTGAACTAAATACTGAACTTTTATAGCACATCGGAAGCACACCAATGTCATAATACACAATTCGTGTACTTTAAAAGAAAAAAATAAATAATTTTATTCAAAAAGTTCAGGCCAGTTTAGGGTATCATATTGCACTCATTCTTGACAATGGCTTTATGATAAAAGAACATACATGTAATATATCGTAATGTATCCCCAAGTATCTTTTTATAACTTTTTTTTTATCATTATTTTGTTATGTAATATTATTAATCAATTTTAAACAAACAAACAAATAAGCATATAGATGAAGATAAGATATACTTTTTTTATCAAGTTTGTTTTTACACAATAGGAGTTAATAAAGAGTGTCTAAATTTACTGTTGCAAAATTATCAAAAATAAAATATCAAAGATACAATAATGTTATGAATGAAAGTTATCTAAATAAATAAAAAATGAAAAGAAAACCCTAAACATAGTTACAAAAAAAATATACAAAAAACATTAATAATCAACAAATAACCTGTTCTAAATCACCAATTTCGTTTTCTCTCTTTTCTTATTTTGTGGTTAGAATTTGTTTGGCTTTTTGTTATTTTCCTAGTTAATATAAATGTAGTAGGAGGAAATAATTACAGGTAATAGAACTTTCTAGTTTGATATGTCACTTTGACAAGGATACGACAATGAGCCACAATTGTCTCTGGTCTTCTTCAGATAACGAATTCAACATTTATCCAGTGTGTTCCACTGAATTAAACTGTTAATGTTAAAGGATATGTAGGTAGACGTTTTCTGAGATACATAATAAAGCCGCTAGAAGTATAGGTGCATCAGATTTATAATTACTTATTTATTTATCAGATATTCTATACCAATAATTTTCAATTTGTTACTTATATTTTTGACAGATAAAAATAATAGCCAGTTTTAGTATTGCTAATTTATTTATTACATATTCTATTGAAATATTTTCAATTAGTTACTTATATTTTGACAGATAAAAATAATAGCCAGTTTTAGTATTGCTAATTTATTTATTACACATTCTATTGAAATATTTTCAATTTGTTACTTATATATTTTAAATATAAAAATAATTGTAGTTTTATTAGGCATGTAACAAGAATCTAGATTAACACAAGTAGTTGTCGGTTTTATTACACATTTTACAACAATCTAGATAAACACAAGTAGTTGTCGGTTTTATAAAACATTTTACAACAATCTAGATTAACACAAGTAGTTGTCGGTTTTAGTTACACATTTTACAATAATCTAGATTAACACAAGTAGTTGTCAGTTTTATTACGCATTTTACAAGAATCTAGATTAACACTAGTAGATGTCGGTTTTATTACACATTTTACAAGAATCTAGATTAACACAAGAAGTTGTCGGTTTTACACATTTTCCATCAATCTAGATTAACACAAGTAGTTGTCTGTTTTATTACACATTTTACAACAATCTAGATTAATACAAGTAGTTGTCAGTTTTATTACACATTTTTTTTCCAATGTTTTAAAAATTCAGACATGATTTTCTTATTGTTACCAGAAACAAATTATTAAAATTTCAATACTTTTTCTTACTTTTACATATTCAGGAACATTAAAGTAATTTTATGCTTTACTTATCATAAATCAAATTAAGAAACTAACGATGGATAAATAACAGAACAATCACAGCCACTCGTCAGATTTATTAACCAATTCAACCGGAATTTAAATGCTATATATATAAGAAGAAGAAAAACCCACACACATAGTTGCTAAGATACCGTTACTTATCTTATTAAAATTTGAAATACATTTATGACAGATGAATAATAGAAAGAAAGAAAAGCAAAAAAAGTTGTGAGATTTATTAGCAATTAAAAAATAATTTAGACTTTCCACTCAAATAATAAGTAATTGTGCTTCACCTACATCTGGACAAATAAGTATCAAACTTCAGTGTCACATTCATATGAAAATTAGTTTTAATCCACATACTTCCACAGAACTAGAGTAAACTTACAACTCCAATAAAAGATACACATGGATACATGGTGATTCAATATTTCGGTTTATTTTAAAACCAATGTCAAAAATCAAGAATCGAATTTCTTGACAATGGTTTAAAAATAAACTGAAATATTGAATCACCATGTATCCATGTGTATCTTTATATGGAGTTGTAAGTTTACTCTACTTTGTGAAACTCATCAGTGGGAATAATGCTATTCCACAGAATGATTATATAATTTTAAAAAAATAATGGTATGCTTTATAAGTATTTTAGTTTCAATTAAAGAGAGAAAAATTTACAGCAGATAAAAATGAAAAAAATTGTGTTTCTCACATTTATGAGTAATTTATAATCAATCAATTCATTAACAGAATTTTCTTCACTACCATTGTAATGTTATGGTTGAGAAAAATATTTTTAAAATTTACAAATTAAGTAGAAAAACTGCTGACATTTTAGTAAACTTAAAAGAATTTCAAAGCACTCCATATTTTATACATTTGACTGAAGACTGATCCAAATTAATTCCCCTTTGTTGATGCCTGGAGATCTGACAAAATTCTACACAAGACAGCTAGTACTGATTGGATGAACCTAGGCGACCAATCTCATGACTCCACACATATTTGGTAATCACTGGCTGATGATTTTCTCAGACTCACTGTGTTATTTTCCCCTTAATTGGCCAATTGACACCTTTAATCGCACCACATCGTCATGATTAAGCATTGTTTGATTTGTTTATTAATTGGTGTTTAAACATCGACCCCATGGTTTGTCCGTTATTGAACGACGGATTATCCACCTGATATTATGGGAGAAAACCTTGTTTAAACTACCTGCGTGATTGCGAAAATCTGACACTATCTGATACCTCAGGCCCCATGGTTAAGGGGAACATTGATTTGATTTTATTGGGGTTTAATCTTGTACTAAAGGGTATGTCCTTAACATAATGACAGACTGTCCACTTTGTAGACCGGCTAACTGAAAAATGGTGAAACACCATGAGTAAACCTGCTTAAAACGACCCCTGTGATTGCAGTCACCTCATCAGACTCTGTCACATTCCTCAGGTCGACTAGGAACTCGAATCCGTGAGAGGTACATTGAAGAAGGACCAGTAGTCCAACGCGCTAACCATTGAGCCTAATGTGTGAGCCCAACATGGTTTGCAGTCAGATTTTGAGCCAATTTAGATCTGGTTTTTAAGACAATGAGTTTTGTGAAAACTTTTGCTTATTTTAAACCTATTGCTTTATCATAGTTAAACTTTTACTTGTATAAATATATTTTGAATAAATGAAGGGATACAAATTTGCTTACCTCCACAGGGATTCGAACCGGGACCTTTTGGTTACAGTCCCAACACTCTGTAGAGTGGAGTGTTGGGCCTGTAACCCAAAAGTCCCAGGTTCAAATCCTGGTGGAGGCAAGTAAATTTTCTCCTTTCATTTATCTAAAATAAATATATATTTATATTTTTTTCAATTTAAAGATAAACTGCTGATAGTAATATAATAAAACCAACAGTTTAATATTTTAATACCGGAGACATCGAACAGGTTTTTTTGTTTATTAACACAGTCGTCTGCTAAATCACGAGTTTAAAAAATATTTAGCTCAATAAATTGATGCAGTTACATGCAGATACACCTATTGTTCTGCGGACTGCCTTTTGTCCATTGTTTCATGTATGGAAACAGGTTGTGGGGGGAAATACGTACAGCAAAAATGATTTTAAGAAGGTCTAAAAAGTGCTGCAGCAAAAGTCTTCACCTGGAAAATGACTTTCACCTAGAAAAAAGATCAAAACCTAAAGAAGATTAGTTTGTTCGATTTGGAATTACGACTGGTGGTTAGTTCATCCATAAGATGGTGGAGTATAGACACCAGCCAGACACACTACACTAAGATGGTGGTGAATAGACACCAGCCAGGCACACTACACTAAGATGGTGGTCAATAGACACCAGTCAGACACACTACACTAAGATGGTGGAGTATAGACACCAGCCAGACACACTACACTAAGATGGTGGTGAATAGACACCAGCCAGACACA
This sequence comes from Mopalia vespertina, assembly GCA_030265115.1. Classification (NCBI taxonomy): domain Eukaryota; kingdom Metazoa; phylum Mollusca; class Polyplacophora; order Chitonida; family Mopaliidae; genus Mopalia; species Mopalia vespertina. The sequence goes on from JAQQZZ010124480.1 coordinate 12,076, forward strand.
CTACACTAAGATGGTGG
>JAQQZZ010124491.1:0-14289 GCA_030265115.1 Mopalia vespertina
AACTTCCCTCTGTATCAGACAGGTTGTAACACTCATTCTCTTTACATACATATTCATTGGTTAATCTCTGTATCTATGAAATACTAATTTGTAGACTGAAGTATTCATAACCAATGCTGAATATCTCGTTAGCTACATTTTTAACAATATTCTATGCACCATATTCATGGTCATTACCTTCTCTTGAGATGTCTATAGGTTACCCATAACACAACTCGAGATTAAGGTTTATTAGGAAACTTCTCTCTGGGAGTTATCAAGAACATAAGATGATTTCATCGAATTTAATTAATCTACATCCCTGTGCCAGTGTGATTGCTTTTAGAAATATATAATACATATTGGGTCATTTCAGACTTCGTGTGTATATATATTTTGAATAAATGAAGAGAGAAAAATTTGCTTGCCTCCACCGGGATTCGCACCCGGGACCTTTGGGTTCGTGTATATATATATATTTATTGTTGCCTTTGTTGCAGATGATCTACCCAATCAGCATGGAAAAGGCAGTCATGCAAGAATGACCATAAAGCAAACTCTTTTCTGTCGGAGGGTTTTTAGTCAATAATTTGTGAAGAGCTTTTAATCAGGGCTATAGAAAGTAATCTAATGTAGAAAGCTAAAGGTGATTACTGTTATTTGCTCATTCAATTTCCGGGAAATGTTTGCTGTTTTTTGTTGAAAGTCAATCGACCTGCAGCAGAAATGTTCTCACTAGCTACTGTAAATAATGTGGGACAAAGGGGTGCTAGAACTGGGGTGATCTGGGGAGTGGTGTACGCGGACCACTCCAGACACACCTGTACAAGGGCCAGGTAAGACTGTTACCGTAGATCACGTAATTATTAAGCCAATATAAAACTAGAGTTTCTCAAAGAGAATTGTGGCATCACCAGGACGTTTAGTTTGTAGAATAATATCCAGGCCGAGGCCGTTATCTTTTCTGGCAGAATCATAAAATCAGTCCTATAAAACTTTTGTGGGATAACCTAACATTTGTATAAATTTGCCTCTGCTATGCTGATTCTTTAAATACATAAATGTGCATTTATGAAAAATAAAGCAAAATTGCTTTATAATCCAAACTTAATTGACAATCGTATTATCAAAAGTTGTCAACATCAGTGGCAAAATGCAAATTTGATGAACACTGTAAACAATTTGGGAAACCTATAAGTAAGTCCAACTAAAATAAGTTTGCATAACCATGGGAAGACCCTGTTTGGTCCGTTCTCCTCAAAGGCACAGGTCTAGATATCAGAGTCCTAGCCAAGCCCATAATGGAGAGAGAGTGACAGATGCTTATAAAACCTAAGTCTGCAAAGGCCTAAAGACTTAAAAAAATTGTGAAGTATGACTTTAGAAGTTTAGTGGTAAAGTAGGATCTGAAATTTTGAGAAAAAAAAAAGAAAAAAAGAGATAATTGTATATTATTAGAAGAAAAAAACATGAAAAAAAAAAAACAAGAAAAAACCCCCTTTAATTAGGTGTTTTACCTGAATCCAGAGCACTAGTAATTCTACCAGGTGGCATGCATGGAGCCCGAGTTAACAGCAGTAATGGGCACCCAGTTTTCTGCCAATGATCAATTACCATTACAATGTACAAAACGGAAATCCATAATGACAGAAAAATTGTCCAAAAAACAATTAACACTTGAGCTGACCATGGATACTTTTACTGCCATTATATGTCTGGCATGGATATATGATATACAAAGCTGATAAATGATCACAAGAATATATGCATAAAAGGCCATTGCACCTGAAATAGTTTTCCGGCTCTAAGTTAATAGATGCAGACATCCTTTTGATAAACAACTGAGAAACCTTTTTGTACTCATAACTTTGCCTGTGCTCGTCTTCAAATAAAAGTCTCTATACCAGGGTTTGAAATAATATATATTTCTACATATATATATTTGTAGCACTTTAAAAACACATTACATCACACATAATTCATTGCTTTTAATTTAGTATAATGATATACTTAAGTACCCTAAATCACGTAAAAATTCATCCATAAAATTACTACTTTGGAAGCTATTTTAAAGGCTTTGAAATTGTGTCTGAGAGTCACTCAGATCATTGGTTTTTCCAGTTTGAAAGCATCAATATTTCTCAGAAAACATAAATTTGTCTGTTTACATGCTGTTATATTGTCACAACTAGCAAAAATGTAAGCATTGTTCATTAACAAAATTTTAGGTGATTTACAGTATATTCTTAGCTGAAGACCCCTCCACCTGTCAGAGGTCTAAAAATGGTTAAAATGACAGATAGAAGTTCTGAATTTTAACATGGTTAAGAAAGAAAAATTAAAAATTTGGACAGGGAAATTTCTGAGAGTACAGATTTGTGACAGGCCGATTTCCAATCCTACTTAAGACACTGTACTTACGGTTATGTCACTCATATTCTGTGCTTCGAGCATTGACCCCAAACGGCCATCTTGCTATATTGACACAAAGCAAACCAGGTGCAATACTCCACTTCCCATCCAACACACTGACACTAGGTCAAGTCTTGTCCTTACTAAATTTAGAAATGACTGGCCAAGATATTCTCATTTTAATACCACTTTCATTGAGCAAACCCTAAAAGCAGTGGATGATAGAACAATCAGGTAAAGGTAAAAAAAATTATGCCTAGTTCAAGATAATTGTAGGTCAAGTGCACCAGTTCATTAAGTATGCAATATTCCAAGAGGACTTCCGAAAAAAGGCCGTGGGAAAACATGCCGTCATTAATCTTCCCTTATTTTCAGTAATCGCTTCGGCCTCAATGGGGAGGGTAGTCAATAATCAGAAATCAGTTACAGGAAAACAACAATTAATCATTTATCAGAGCAATGGGCTAATTTTTAACTTGTATGTAAAATCTGAATGCCCTAAGCTGATTGATTAAATGATTAATTAGTGTATAACGTCATGCTATAGTCAGTTCACAGGTGACGGTGATCATTCAGTTGGATAGCCTACTCTTTCGAGGCCTGGTGACTCAACGTTCCTCCAGTGCTAAGTAACTACAGTGTTTGGAATGTACTGCCTCAAGATTCTTTGTTTGTTTTATTGATTTGGGGGTTTAATGCCATACTTAAGGTTATTTCACTCATACGATGGCCTGCCAGCCCAATGGGTGAAGGAAACCACCCTTAACACACCTGGCAACAAACAAAGAAAAGACAGAACAAAAACAGGACTAACACAAGAAGCAATACAAAGACACCACAAACAGATAGTTTTCATGTTGCCAGTAAGCACTGAGAGCACCAGGGCAGCAAGAAGGTGCCTCCTAACCCTCTGCTTCAGGAACAGAGCCAGAGGGCCCCTAACTTGTACGGTCCTTAAGTAAGACTGTCACTAGCTATCGCTTGAGCTATTGACCTGGTACTCTCAGGGCTTTTGTGGTGTCTGTTGTGTTATTGTCGTGCCTTGCTATTGTTTGCATCTAGCGCCATAAAGGGTGGGTTGCATGACCTATGGGTCGACAGGCCATCATATGAGTAAAGTTTAGTTACCTTAATAATAGTGTAAAATTACCTTAATAAAGCAAACACTCATGTAACTATTTCATATTTAAGTTTGTTTTTTCTACCTTATACATCATTGATGGTTGGATGGTACAATAATGTGCTTAAAATTCTCTCCATATAGTTTGGCCTCAGATCAAAGACTCTCTACATGTTTGGTTTACTTGGCAATACCTCAGCAATTCTTGGGTTAAGTATAACATATTAAACACCTGAGCTGGCTAACGAGAAAACACACCTGGTAACCTTGGTAGCTAATTACTCATCTCTCTATTGTGGTTTTAGGTGTGCTTCTAAACGTGTCAATATAAATTACAAGTATACCACAAAATAATAACAAAAAATATAAACATAAATCTTGGCTGATCCCATTAATAAACTCTTTTCATAACTAATAATGTAGTGTGTAGTTTGAAATAGTTGCCTAGCTTACTCCTATAGTGTGAATGTGTATATCTTTTTTTGTAGATATTGCAATATAGGGAGTTAATTTAGTTGATCTGCTGAATAACTTATTATTGCAATGAATACAAACTCTTCTGTATACTACTGACAAAAAAATAAAAAATTTCCCAGCAATGAAACAAATTTACCAAGTGTTTGCTGTTTGTTTAATCTGGGACCTACATGTTAGGTCCCAGGTTTAATACATCTTTTATTCATCTGAATGTAGTGTAAAACAAAACAGTGCCAACCAATTTAAATTGCCTTTGCAAGCTCCTCAAATGTGATGATGCCAAAAAAAATATGTCTAACTCTTTACTGAGGTTTGGTCTATTTTCTTTATTATAATGCAATGACATTTCCCCTCCTTTTCACTCCATGATCTTCATTTAAAACACATTACATAGTGATACATCCAATAATTTTTTTTTTTCAATTTCAAACACAGGTCAATAAAAATTCTAAAGAAATTAAAATATTTTACCATGTTTTGAATGTTAGTCATTAAAAACACTTTTTTAAAAATTATCTCGTAACTAAAAAAACTTAAAAAAAACTATTTACATAATGAAACGAAAATTAAAGTTTTGAACTTTAATGTAATAGAAAAAAATTTTGAATAAAATATGTCGTCGGGATCAACAAACATTGTAGACTCTTCACTGAGTGTGTCATCATTCTGAATTATTAATACGGTAACAGTTTGTATTGGCTCCAATTTGTGATACAAAAGAGTATAATCAGAAGCCGAGGATTTATGACAGCTCAATCTACTATCAAAGCTTTCTTACTTTTACATACCTCAAATACCAAGGTGAAATATGTGTCCTACATTTATTAACAGTATGCAGTTGGGTTAATAACATGTAAAATGCTAACAAAAAAACACAAAACTGAAAATTCTTCAGCTGGGGGCAAGGGCTTAGGTAGAGTGGTGTCCACCCATCCTTTGGATACCCTGAACTGAACAATTGCCTCATTTGGACACCCTGTTTTAAGAAACTTAAACATGCAGGAGATAGGGAAAATGTAAAAACTGGACACCCAATTACTTAAAAAGTAAAGCTAAATGACCATTTCGGAAACCATACTTTTGATTTCTGGCTAAGCCCCTGGTTGGAGGGAGCTCTTGTTGCCCTGGTGCTCTCAGAGCTAAGGGGCAACAGAAAGTGTATCTGTTTGTGGTGTCATTGTATAACATTGTGTTGTGTCCTGCGTTGTCTTTGTTGCCAGTGGCATCGGGGAGGCACACACTGACCTAGCATGCCATCATAAGTGTAAAATCCCCTTTGGTACGGTGTCAAGCACGAAACAAAAAAACTAACTAAATCCTTTTTATTAACTCTATAACACTGACTATTATTTAATTAATGTTCATGATAATTTCAACAATGACCTAATGCCTCCTAATTAATTGATAACAAATATTTTGAAATAATTTCGAAGAATATTCATCAAACATTATGTTACAAAAAGTCAGAAAAAACATGGTGTGCAAAGGTTACCATAATTGAGTTACCAACAGGAGTAACAAATCTGGCACTAACACGATTATCATAAGCGTCACCACTCCTGGATAAAATGTTTAATTTCTCACAAACACAAAATTTTCAAATCACCAATTTCTCTCAAAATCCCACATAAAACCCATGCAGTATTTCAAAAATTTATCTCTAAGACATTGTGTTTCACTTGAATTATGATTGTACTACTGGATAAAATGTTAAATTCTTTACGAACACCACATGTTAGATGATAAATTTCTCTCCAATTCGTACATATGGCACGTACATTATTTTCTAAATTTCTCTCCAAGGGATTTCAATAAAAGCATTGAATATTTCATATTTCATAACTTGTATTTACAGCCTATCTACTCACTCAGGATCCTTTTTTTTAATTCATTTTTGTTTGCTTTTCCTTTAAGAGTATAAAGTAGCAGAGTTTAACAATGAGCCTAGTGCGGGTGAAAATGGGGCTGTTATCGAGGATGTAGAATGAACAGATATCGTCAAATATTTCTTAAAGTATTGTACAGCTAAGTGTGATACAGGACAAAGGCCCCAGACGAGTAAAAGGAAAGATTACTCACACTTGAGGCCGACTGACACGGAGCAATCAATCCTTGAAGTGGCTTACCAATATTATTAATTATTAACATACCTGTAAAACGAGGGATCAATTCCTTATAGATCAAAAGATACAATTTAATTTATCACCAGGTAGCCAAGAGGTTGCTGGTCAATATAACAGGAAATACCCAGGCCTTTTTGTCATTAGATACCTAAAGTTATTTATTGTATAAATTCAATATTTGAGCTTTCGACTCAACCAAGGTGTATGCATTTTATATGTATATAAAATTTTATCTGACTTGAGAATTAAATTATTAATATGGTACTTTAAAACAAAATAAATAAAATTGAATGTTTGATTTGTTTGTTTGATTAGGGTTGACGCCATATATAAGGTTATTTCACCAGTATGATTGAGACCCTTCTAGACATCACTGGCAACAGATAAAGACAATACAGATGAATTACAAGACCTGAAGACATCAGAACAGATCGACTTCCTGTTGCACCTTAGCTCTACAAGCACCAGGCTAACAGGTTTGCTGGATGAGGTCTTAAGCCATGTACTCAAGGTTATATCATTCATATGACGATGTATCTGCCCAGTGAATGAGTCGAGAAAACCATTAACTCTGGATGCCATTGTCCCATTGCAAACAAACAATGACAGGACAATCATTATCGCAAGACGCAATATACAAATATATCATCAATAGATCAGCTTTCGGTTGCCTCTGAGAGCACCAGGGTAACAGGAAGTTCGTTCCGACCACCCTGGTGCTAAAATCGAAGAAAACAGCCGAATATTCAGGGGTAGAAATGTTAAAAATATTGTCTACAGGCCATTTTACACAAAGTCAAATGCTGGGAAATCTTGCAGGACAATCTAACTTTTTACCGGACATGTCCTGTAAATGAATATTAAGAGCCAGTGCCATAAGTAAACAAGACCTTAATAAGAATCGTATCAAGGTGTTAGTTAATCCTCCAATTGTGCCAAAGGTGGGACAAAATAAATAGGCCGACTGTTGACCTATTTCTGGAATAGTATATCCAATGATCCAACCATTAACACAGTTGCATTGAGTCATTGATGGATAATGTGTAATGGTTGACCAATGATAGGGCAGGTAGCAACATGTAAAAGTGACAGGCTGTGTGACAAACAGAATTCCTTTAAAGACATATATTGCCCAAAGCAAACAAAACACTAGAGAGTTGATACTGTCATGGTCTAAGCCTTTGTGTGTTCCCTAATCATCCATCATCTAACCAGACTGTTTAATGATTTATCTGCTAACCGAAGGCCCTTCAATGGCTGTATTTCAGAAGATATGACTGGAACCAGTGCGTTTGCTCCACACATACTCTCTGAGCCTCTATACTTAAGGATAAGTGAATATTTTGCACACTGACATGTTGAAATCACATAATTTTTACAGTGACAGCGTGTTGTAACACCGATCAAAATCATATTGTTTTTTTGTTTTTTTTTTACAAAGATTATGTTTGATTACAATTTCTACGACCATAAACTACAAACCAGGGCAACCATCAACAATTCACTTTAATATTGATATCTCCTTTGGGATAGAAAAAAAGAGAGAGCCTAGCCCCATGATCAATGATTACTGAATAAACATTCAAGATTGAATGACTTTTCGCTATTACAAACTGATCAAAGTCATAGTTTAATTTCACAATAACAGATCAAAATGTTCTACCTAATTTCAAAGCATGTTTTATTCATTCAGGAGTGCAAATGTTTAAAATAGATATTTTCCAGATTTTGTTCTGCAGGCCATTTAACACAATGTTAAATTCAGGACAATCTCACTTTTTAGCGTACATGTCCTGCAAATGTATATATATTTCCATCCCTGTCATTCATTGCTAATTGTTTTAGATTAACTATTACTTTCAACGTAAATTTTGCATTAACAGTTAACATTATATTTGAATTAAATCCCATTAAAACTCAAAATGCACAAAAATTCAATTATACACATGACTTTTAAGCTCCAAATCATTTTGGCATATTTTTGAGCAAGAAATCCACAGTGCAATTTAAAGCCTACATTTGCACTTGTATCATGAAGGACACCGTATTGCTATTTTTTTTCTCGTCTTCTATTTCCCCTGGAGTAATGAAAGGCCTAGTGGACTGGCTGCCTGCACAGCGTATTTGTCCCCAGGCCAGAGAGACCGTCAAACCACTGCTCTCATTATTCCTTAATCATCACACAAGAAACACTAATTTTCCTAAAACCATCAAAAAATAATTTTCTGATGAACTGAGAATAACGGCATCATTAAAAAATAACCTGGGTCTTAAATGAAGCGAATGATTGGATTTCTGGGATAAACTACACAAAAATACGGTTATCATCGGCTTAAAGACAGAGGATAGAAGGCTCAGTAGAGTGGTTAAATAATATCAACACCTCATCTATATATATGCACAGTAAATGTGTGTGATAAAACCAACACAACAGTTATAACAAAGGCAGGGGCACCAAACAAAAACAAGACGGGACAAATACAGGACAAAAACAGGACGCAATACAGACACCATAAACAGATCGGCTTCCTGTTCCCCTTTAGCTCTGAGAGCACCAGGGCAACATGAAGCTCACTCCAACCACCCGCCGTTTAATTTATATATTGTAATTATTAGATATTTATTCTGACGTCAGTTTATTTTTCTTTTGTTAAATATTGTAATTAAAATGGCATTGAAAACAAATATTGTAAAAGAAAAAGGAAATAAAAAACAATAAAGAATTGATATGTGATTGACGGGCCGCGAAATCCATCAAAGGGAGTGGCTCTTATACCACAATTTCTACAATAAACATACCATGCCAAGTCTGACAACTAAAACAATTCCATAGTCATGAAATTGAAGTAGTGTGAGAACAACATTATCCAACTCAAGCCTGTGTGATACACTGAATATCACTCTTGTCTGTTAGTTTCCAAATCGTGCTAATATTCAGCGTATCACACAGCCTCGAGTTAAATTACCTCTATTGGACTTGAGTGATATGTAGTCATATAGACCATAACCTTTTACCGAAGGCTGTCCCATATCTGCCCTGTGTTCGGCCAAAGTTAAAGATGTCGTTTGCTTCGGTCTGAAAAATATCACTGCAACTCTTAGTCTGTATTCAGTGCTGTTTTATTGTTAATATTAACTTAATCAATATCTAATAAACAGTTTAGGTCTAATACGGAGTCAAACCATTTAATACCTGAAAGTTAAAATGCTCCAGTTTAGGACTAGCATACACTGCTATGATACTTTAATCAGCTTTGGAACATAGTATCGCAAATTTGAAGTAAAAATATCTGCAGTATAAACCTGAGTATAAAGCACACAATTGTAATGTTTTTTCTCCATTTTTGTCACCGTAAATGACAAACAGCCAGGATATTCCACGCAGTTTTGTCCACATCGTCTCCGATTTAAGGTAGTTACTGATAACGTCGAGAGGGTTTCGTCAGGACCGTAGTCTGTCTTGTCTAACCGGTAGTAACCCTCGTCCCAATCTCTGTTAACTTCTAGAGTTTGACAAAAGAATATATAAAAAATGTAATTAGACACAACGATTAAGTAAATCAGTTGACAACTTCGAGGCGAATATTACCAGTGATTTTGTTATTTCGGGATTGCACAACCTTAAAAAACGTATCATTTCAGTTAGAGAATGTTGCAAGCTGAGAACCGCCCGGCCTTGATATCAGACCAACAGACATGGTGCCTTTAACCGAGGGCTGTGGGTTCGATTTGCAGACGGATTTCTGCCTGCAAATTGTTTATTAACTAGACTCAAATTAACAAAGTGCAATTCCTAACCAACAAAAATGTTTGAGAGAAAACTTTGACAAAGACTGGAATCACAAACCTTTACATCCAATGAAAAACAGTTATAAATCTTCTTCCTTCTCAACATTATTATAAGACGAGTGTAATACGAGTGGGTTAAATTAGTGGGTCTTAATTTATCTTTATAAGTAGACGTATCTAAAAACAACGAGAAACTCCTTCACTATGGCAAGCCACTTTATCACTTCTATCTTTATTATACATATGTTGAGTTATTTTTCACATATTTAAAATAAATGACTTTGTTTTACATATGAAACATAATTTCACATATGTAAAAATGAATTCAACATATGTATGTGAAAAACAATTTCACATATGTGAAAAAGAAAAATATTTATTTTACATTTGTTGAAAATAATTTCCCTTCTGAAAAAAACAATTCAACATTAGTGAAAAAAAATTCGGCATATGTTAAATAAACGTTTATTTTACATATGTGGAAATCTTTTTCATTTATGTAAAATAAAAGGTGAATGGAACGCTTTTGTAGATATATGAAATAAAATCACCCAAGACATCAATTACAGAGTTCTCCCTCACAGCCTCTATTTTGCAGCAAAATTTCTTCTCTAAAACTACAATTTGATTATAAGCACACCCACCCTCTGCGTTTTGCAACGCATTTGGTATTTTCTGTCAAACAATAAATCAAGGAAACTACCTTTCTTGTATAGGCCTACAATTACGACCGATTCCGTAGTGAACACTACTACGTCTGATTCATCAGGATAATAAACTGACGTAGAGTAAGACTACAATAATAATACTGGAAAAGAATAAACCCCTCGCCAAATAGAATATTCACTTTTTATTTGTCACAGTAATTGCCATTTTTCAGAAAAGAATGTATGGTTTTGTGTTTCATCAGTTGTTTGTAAATACATGCGAGTGTTTGTCGCTATTCGACTTTTGGCAGTCTGGGCTTTGCTTTGTTGTTGTTGCTGTAATCTCGCTGCAGGGGACCATTTCCTAATTAACTGTCTCGACTTTGAAGTGAGCCCTGTTGAGGCTAAACTTGCACAGCATATGCTCTCGCTTAGCCTATTAGTGGAATATACTCCTATCGTCTTTGCATTCGTCTTAAAAGACGACAGGAGTACACACGAATGTTGGATACAGTCCTTTGCTTTTGGGGAGAAATCGTTTCGCAGTATTTTTGATAAGTGGAACTCTTTGTACATATGTAAAATAAAAGTTTGTTTTACATAAGTGAAATTCTTTTTCATATATGTGAAATAGTTAGGTTTTTCTGTTTTATTTTACTGATGTAAAAATTAATTTACATACAGTATGTTGAAAAGAATTTAACGATATGTTGAAAAGAATTCTACATATGTAAAAAAAATATTTATTTTACATATGTGAATTATTTTTCACATAAGTGAAAATCATTTTAAGATAAGTAAAAAAGAATTTCACATATGTGAAAAGAATTGTACATAAGTAAAATAGAAGCGAAACTGATTCGACATATGTAGAATAAAGGTAGAAGTGATAAAACGGCTTGCCATACATCACAAAATGTATTTCTAGATGGAAAATCATGTTTGCATCTATAATTCCATATAATACTGAACAACAGATCTATAAAGCGTTGTTGTTGTCCATCTTACCTGTCTCGCATAACGGCCCTGTAAAATCTGGTTCACATTTACACAGAAAACCATTAAAACGATATTTACATGGCTGATTGTTCTTGCAAGGCATGCTCTCGCATTTGTTTATCTCTGAAACAATACGAATGTATATTACAGGGCCTTTAGACATTTTTAGTTAGGTATACAACCGCTTTGTGGAATAAGCCACAGCTGCTACAGAAATTGCTTTGACGACAACTGATCTGGTGTCAAATTTAACCAGATTAATTAACCCCATTAAATGGTCTGATAACAAATAATCCGACACTTCTGTTAGGCGAAATTAAGGTATTCTTAAACGTTACTGGGTCGGATTCATTCAGACGGTTTCAATTGTTAGATTTGATAGTAGTATCCTGCCAATATTATTCAATGAAACTTGCCGGACAGCGATACTGGGTATGTTTTACCGTCAGTACAACTCCCGCCATGATAACACCGTGTTGTCATACATCCAAATGGGCCAACGAAACGGCGAATCAGTCATCATTACTTTGTTTAAATTTAAATAAATTCAACACTGAGCAGGTCATAGGTTACTAATAGGCATTATTGTATGATAAAAGGAATAATCTTACCTCTGTATGTCCAGAGCCCGATGTCTGTGCATTGTTCTTCTGCAACCTCCATGGTGCCTTCACCATCAAATCGATCGGAAATAACAACACAAGCCACTCTGCCCCGAATACCATCTGATCCTAAGCGAAGCATTCCATCGTTTGGAAGAACGACGTCGTCTTTAAACGACACATCTCCATCACTATCAGCAGACACTGTTATGTCCCCATTTACACTCAGTTCTATTTCGCCAGTGCTTGCATCACGAGAAAAAGCCAGATGTATCCATGTTTTTTGGCTCAGAACATTTCCTCCTTCAACTAAGTTTCTAGAAGGCAATATGCGGACTTCTGCTGATAGACCAAAACGGTTATTCCAGACCCTGAACACTGTATCCCCGGAAGAGTTCATATACCGTAACAAATCTCCGTCTATTGTATCCATGTAGAAATAAACTGAGACAGTAAACAATGAGGTAAACTCGTTGAACATTTGTAAATCAACATAAGTACTTCCGTTCAGTTCGAAGGCGCCGGACGATGTCTGGCTGGTGAAAGGACCATCTACAAACTGGTCTCCGAAAAGATAGCCTCGCTCTTTATTGTCCGTTACTTCAAAATACCGTGTCTTATTTGTAAGCGGCCAAACAAAGTATGTGGGTGGTACACTGCTACTGACATAGCAAACTGTTGATAAAAATATATGATTACTCAAACGAGTGGTTTTAAACAAATTAACTGCTTAATTTACATTTCACTTTTGTTATGAATTTCCAAAAAAGTTCAATTAAACGAAAATTGGGAAGTTATTCTATTTTATCAAACAAAAGAAAACACATGTAACTTTGAAAAGTCGTTTTAAAACAGCGACTCTCTAATAAATGTATTGTATTTAGTGTATAATAATTAAATATATATTTGTTTATATTTATGGTTCATTAAGATAACCTCGTCCAATGTGACAAATAGAATGAATGGATTTGTTTTATGGTCGTGCTTAAAGATGTCTCTCTCGCAAACAACCTCATCAATGAATTGCCACAATATTACCACTTTAAAGTTTTAACCGTTCTGCTCTTGAAAAAACAAAATGACCACCAAATAGACAAGCTAGTTAGACAAAGTTTAAACAAGCTAGTATAAGCCAGAACAACGAGGAAATATAAAATGGTTATAAATAAGCTTTGAAGCTACATGCGTATTGCCACTTACCAAAAAGTATGCATATTGTAACCACAAACCAGCGTCCGAGGGTCTGGCTAGCCATTTCGTGTTTTACTTCAAATTTGGTTTTGACTTTCCTGTAATTATTATATCTGGTCTTATCACAAGGAACTTAAATCCCAAGTAAGAACAAATCAATGCCCGTGACCGGATCAAAAGGGTCGTTTTCCAGTCAAGTGCTTAAATAGTATGTTCGCATCTCGTATTAAAACATCAATTCGCAAGATAGAGCCAAACACTTCCCTCACAGACTTTATGTTTACTCTGCCATTAAAGAATATCGATTTTGTTTTGTGTAGTATAAGTCTGCTTTGTAGCTAGCCAAATACACAATTCCTTGCTAAAAAAATGATTTCAGATAAACCACATTTTCTAAGACTCAGAAATTGTGACAGTTATAGCGTTACACTTAAGTGTGATGCAAATCTAACATCACTTTAAGATACCCACAGCTGGCATCTAACATCACTTTAAGATACCCACAGCTGGCATCTAACATCACTTTTAAATACCCACAACTAACATCTAACATCACTTTAAGATACCCACAGCTGACATCTAACATCACTTTAAGATACCCACAACTGACATCTAACACCACTTTAAGATACCAACAGATGACATCTAACACCACTTTAAGATACCCACAGCTGGCATCTAACACCACTTTAAGATATCCACAGTTGACATCTAACATCACTTTAAGATACCCACAACTGACATCTAACACCACTTTAAGATATCCACAGTTGACATCTAACATCACTTTAAGATACCCACAACTGACATCTAACACCACTTTAAGATATCCACAGTTGACATCTAACATCACTTTAAGATACCCACAACTGACATCTAACACCACTTTAAGATATCCACAGTTGACATCTAACATCACTTTAAGATACCCACAACTGACATCTAACACC
>JAQQZZ010124502.1:0-14287 GCA_030265115.1 Mopalia vespertina
GAGAAACAATTTCCACTTGATGGGGGTGTTATTTAGTGCAGTATCATATATGATACGTTGGTGCCTAGAGGGTTAATGAAGGTATAGAGGAGGGAAGATTTCTCACCTCTACCTGAAATCAAAGCGATCTTAATATATGCAAAACTTATTATCATGACGATAAGTACTGAAGATATACATGTAGTTTTGTAATGACAGATACGGCGAGGGTGGGAGGGAGCTTCCTGTTGCTCTGATGCTCTCGGAAAAAAGGGCTAAAATGAAGCCGATCTGTTTGGGATTTCTTCGTATTGTGTCCTGTGATCTTCTTGTTTTTGTCCTGCCTTGTCTTTGTTTGTTGCCAGTGGGTTCGTTGGTAGTTTCCTTCATCAATTGGGCTGGCACACCGTCATTTGAGTGAAAAAATAACCTTAACTACGGCCTTAAAGTTCAATCAAACAAACAAACTAACCATGACAATAACGTTCTTTGCCTATTTTTCTGTCTAAAATATTGAAGAATACGGATATCATTGTGTTCAGATGAGGAATTCTGACTGTAATATTAAATATTGTCTTTTATTTAAGATGTTAACGAATGTGATCTTCTGGACAGTCCTTGTGGGAAACATTCAGAATGTGACAACACCTATGGTGGTTACGTCTGCACGTGTCGCCAAGGTTACGCCAGTTTAACTCGAGACGGCAAAAACTGCGAAGGTGAGCAGAAACAGTTATTGTCTGTGTAAAGCGTATATCGACACATATAATTGTTGGCTGGAGAAAACTAATGCCTAAATTGTAGGGATATCTTCGACAACTGAACCTTCTGTCTATTTATCATTGTAACCTGCAACTGCATCAGTTATGTTTTTTCCTCTAATTACCTGGACAGTGAGAATATACCACAGCGCTAATTTTCCTGAAAAGACAATGTTGTATTAATTTCTCAACCAACTTGTCATCTGATTGCCGATAGGCCAGTTGTTTGAACCCGATTATAGTCATAATTCATTCACAGACAAACTTTCGCTAAAATTCAAATAATTATTGTCTGTGTAAAGCGTATATCGACGCATATAATTGTCGGCTGGAGAAAACTATAATGCCTTAATTGTAGGGATATCTTCGACAACTGAACCTTCTGCCTATTTATCATTGTAAGCATAATTATGAAGCTGCTTCTATCTGCTTTTAAATATTATACCAGAGTGATTAGTATTTCATATCTGACGTTAAAATTACACTAAATTACTACGTGGAGAAGGAAAATATCATACATGCATTGAACGCAAAGTTGATACAATTAAATCATCAGTTCCGCTCACGTAAATCGATCTTGCTGCAGTTTGACACTAACGACTATGGTGGGTTTTTTCGAGAGACTTTTTGTGAACGTTTCTTCCAAGTTTAAATCCCCTAGCGTCGGTATGATCGAAGCGGATTCCAACGTTTAACCTATAGAACCTGTTCCCACCATGTCACCAAATTAGGCCACATATAGATGCAGTGTGAATAATTATACCTGTATGTCAAGAAAAGACCGAAACAAAACGAAACGTGAGACAGGTGTCAGCGAATTAAAAGCCTAAATAGCCCAATGGTTATATCATTGTTTTCTTATCCATTCACATTAAATTTCTAAAATATCGTTTATGCGAATGTCAGCATATTCTCATGCCGCAAGTAAGCTATTTAGAGATTCACAAACCTGAGTTGATGAGCAATGATATCCGGTTTCATACATATAATTGTTTCTGTTCCATATTGGCTTGTTATGATTAGCTATGGTAATGCTGCCAATTGATTGTATCATTAGTACTTGTTTATACATGTAGGATCCAATTTCGAATAAAAGACCCTCTCCCTTTTTTTGACAGAAATCGATGAGTGTGAGAAAAATATTTGTGGTGAAAATTCCGTCTGCGCTAATACTGGTGGGGGATACTCATGTTCTTGTGAAAATGGGTTCATGAGTCTTTCCAGAGATGGAACATCCTGCACAGGTCAGCCATTGTATTTGTGACACATTCTTTTCTAGCGGCCCTATGCAAGACATCACCAACACATCCAGCCAACGGTTAATGCAAGCGTGGAAAGGGAGTTCGGGAGTATTTCCAGAGATGAAAAATCCTGTACATATCAACGCAGATACTTTGTATCGCATTTTTTTTCTACTGGATTTATAAAATATATCACTAAAACGTGCATAGGTAGGACAACGTAAAGTGTGTCGTCAAACCCCAAATCAAACACACTATCAAACATAGTAAAGGTTAGTTTAGAAATATCTGAATTGTTCTACCTTCCTTGTAAAAGGGTTGGAGGGAGCTTCCTGTTGCTCTTGTGCTCTCAGAGCTAATGGGCAACACGAAGCCGATCCGTTTGTGTTGTCTTTGTGTTACGTCCTGTGATTGTCCTGCACTTGTCCTCTCTTGTCTTTGTTTATTGCACTCTTAGAAATAATGGTTCTTTGAGGGTTCTTTCGAAAAGAGGATGGTTCTATTTGGAACCATTACGACAAAAGCGGTTCTTTGATATAAAACGAATGGGATAAATACTCAGTAGCTGTGAGCTGTATTCTACAGAACCAGAAAAAGGTTCCACCAGATCCAGTTTCATTAAAGCCATATTTTTCTAAGAGTATGCTTATGGTACGCTGTCTTCTCGGTGAAATAATCTAAAGTACGGCATTACACCCCAATAAACAAACCTTGTAAAGCCAGAGTAGAACCATCCGGAAAATAGTGGCGCTGTGTATCAGGCTGAAGGCTCCTTGAACCCTTGACAAAAACCCATAGTCGCTAAAGGTCTGTGATGCTGCTTAATGTGCAATGTATTTGGCTAGCTACAATTATCCATACCAGGCCTTTGCATCTTACAGCTGGAAGAGAATCTTTAAGATTTGCCAGTGCTATCTGAAGATATACCATCTATAACTTAAACTCAATTGCACTCTTAATTACTCCGTTAACATCCATAGAACCGTCCACCTTAAAAAAACTAGTTTGTCCTTATCGTCAATCAACTTGGACACTGGTTAATATAGTTGTCAGCATAACGTCGTATAATACCTCGATTACATCATTATTTAATCGATTGCGGTCTTGTTAGAACGATCAATATAATGGTCATAGCGATCGTCCTCTGATCAATTACCGATTCCTGGGTCTCAAATAGACATTCCCCATTAAATACCGCAGGCTGGGAATCCAAGATATGCAGGTCCGAGATTAGCGCATATTAGTTATCGCATAGAATATTCAAAATCAAAAGAAGAGAACCCCAGTATTTCTTTCTGATTGTGCAATTTTGAAAATACTCAATATCGTGACCAGGACCCTAGACTTTTGAACAGCTTTAAACAACTACGCGGTCTGGTTGAGCACGGCCTTGATCTTTAGTTGACATCAGAAAGTGTTCTAACTGTTTTCTCAGCAGAGGCAGCCAATTCGGATAATTATCAAATTATCTCTTTATATATATGATGGGCCCCGCGTGAGCTCCCAAAGGGCTACTTGATGGGACACATACAGTTATTACGCGAGCTCCATGTTAGTCCACAGTAGATGTTGCTAATGTAAAACGCATGTGGTATCCATCCTGTTTCGCTCTATACATTGAAGTGGTTACACAATGAGCTTCTAACATGTGTTCTATAAGTGTAAGTCCCATCATTTCCAATGTAAATGGACGTCTGACTAAGGGCAGTTTGTTTCAAGAGTAGTAATGCTGTCTTTACTTAGCACTGGAGGAAGATTAACTTTCCAGCTTTATCGAAACACTTCACATGGTATGGTTATGCTAGTGTAAAAAATTGTTGGAATACAACAGTGTCATATAAGTGAAATACCCTAGAGCACGTCGTAAACATCAATCAATCAATCAGTCAATTATTTTCTTTACTTTGTATTTACATCGACTTCAAAACTTAAATTCTTTTGAAAGAAGACTGTTTGGTCGTCAACCGTAATCCAGGCGGAGATTTAATTATTTGTTGTCTTATGTTTATAAACTGTGATGTCAATCTCATTTTGTCAGATGTGAACGAATGTTTGGAAGATGTCATGTTGTGTGGTGTGCACGCTGACTGCGTGAATATTGCCGGAAGCTTTGGGTGTTCTTGCCGCAATGGTTACGCCATTGTCAGCGGAATCTGCGAAGGTATGTGAAGAAGATGTGTCCATGCCTTTGAACTTGTGTGCTTAAGGTTTTAAATGGGAAGAAGACATAAAAAATAAACTGAGTCGGAAAAAAAGACGCGTTAAACTCCTATCAGATAAAGCAAAACAGCCTTAAAACTATAATGAGTAAAGTTAATAGAGGTATTGTTTGAAATCAGAACACACGAATGGAAACGTCAAACGTTAATTGACCTACCAAATTTTAATAAACGGGAGTAAGCCTAGTTAGTTTAGCGAATAGACTTTGGCCTTGGATGATGGTTCTGAAGTTTGACGAATCCTTAAAGGGAGTATACCAGTGAATCTGGTAGAGAGAACTGCCGCTGATACAGTCTCGGATTGACGGTGAATGCTACAGTATGTTACACCGCCGTTATAGAAAATAGGAACCGCTGGACACAGTGTCATTATCGATCTGACTTCAGGGAACGTACCGTCACGTGAATAAAAGTTCCACTTTGGCAACAGCACTTAAATTGTTCAGCAATATAGAACCAACGTATAAACAGGTAGGGTTTTAAATATTGTAGATCTATCTAACATGTAGACACATCTAAAGACTGGCGATAAACTGTAGACGGGTCATAATGATAGCGGTTGGATCTTAATAAACTTCAGAACAGCATTGCAATAATGCCTGGCTCGACTCACATGTAGACATGAAGCCGGAAGCTTCTGGAAACATTCCACACCAGATTAGATATTTGAGTGTCTAAATATTCTCTAGTTTTAAAATAAAACCGTTGACAATTTGCTTGCCTCCACTGGGATTTGAACCTGGGGTCGTTATGCCCAACATTCTACCGACTGAGCTACAGGCTAACAGCAGAATGAGCCCCGAACGCTAACCTAGTGAAGTAGGCGATTTTATCTCTATTTACGTATAGTACTTATATCAGGATGCATTGACCAGCCGTTGGTATGAATTACATTGATGAATACCAGATAGGTCCTAGTGATCAACGTTAGAATAATAGCAAAAATGTTTATTGGCGAAATTTTAAACACATATGATTAAATTGATGTTTAGAATTTTGAATTAAATTTTTTAAAAAAATGTGTTGGGTTTCGCCAGACTTCAATATAAAGATTTCTCTCGGAAAATAATTCCACCCTTGAGATGAATTGACAGAGTGCACAAAGGGTTGGAATCTTCTATCCACATCCACTTGTAGCAGTGCTCTTCTCAAAGGGATAAGGCAATGAATATTTCAGTGGACATGTCAACAATGAGAAAATACTGACAGGTTTATGATATTTGGTATAACAAATAATCAGACAGTGGAGTAGGCTGACAGTTTATCCGCATACTGCATCACGTTACCGTAAACGTTGCCGTCAATTCGGTAAAGGTATTTTTAAATTTGATATACACTCATACACCTACCACTGATGAGCCAGTAATGAGTATGTATACATGTATTTACTGGAATATTTCCTTATACATAAATACTCAGTAAATAAATTGCTAATCTGAGAAAATTAATTAAAGTCAAGTCCACAGTCCTCAAAGATTGATTGGCACGTTAAAGTTTTAAGATTGTTAATCATTAAAAAAAAATGCAAGCAAAGGTAGTT
The DNA here is from genome assembly GCA_030265115.1 of Mopalia vespertina. Taxonomy (NCBI): domain Eukaryota; kingdom Metazoa; phylum Mollusca; class Polyplacophora; order Chitonida; family Mopaliidae; genus Mopalia; species Mopalia vespertina. Next base: position 5,741 of record JAQQZZ010124502.1, read on the forward strand.
TTTACATCTGAAGCTGCAATGTTAAATAATAAGTCTCTTTTGGGATAAATACTCATTATCAGTATCAGCATTTATGTTATTTTCGAAAAACGCTCTCAGAACAGATTCAATCAGATAGGTTTCTGAGTAAGAACGGTTTGTTGACTGGTCTTTGATTACTGCTGGGCACTCAATGCCAGGCCCTGAGGGACGTAGGTTCAACTCTTAGATGGGTCTCAGCTTTTCTAAAAGGTCATTATCCCCAAAATAACGAAACTTTTATCGAGCATCGCTGTATAAACGAAAATTATTACAGATCAAAACTCGTTTATCTTAAAATTGTCTTAGTTTCCAGTTGAAGTATAATTCGATGTTAACGGCTTTTGATAAGTTTCTTATTATTTCTTGCAGATGTAGACGAGTGCTCGGTTACACCTGCTAAGTGTGGTGTAAATGCTGAATGCATCAATACGGACGGATCTTACCATTGCTTATGTTACACGGGCTTCCAGAGGCTTAGACATAATAACAAACAATGTACTGGTAAGTTAACTATTAGTAAATGTGGTTTTTTGTTAGATGTTTGCATGTAACAAAACAACTGAGCCGACATACCGCTGATATACCAGAAACACTTTGCATCTAGAGTGTCAATGACTTGATCCGAAGAGTTTGTGGTTCTTGACGATGCTGTTGGACGCACGAGTAAATAATTCAATGCAATCTTAAAACGATGCAATCCTATTGTGACTTCTGTCAATTTCCTGTATGGGAAACTCTCATCACCATTAAACATAAAGTGCATAAAGATGGCAAATGCCGTCAATTACAACAAACTGGTACACTCAATGGGATCATCACCTCTCTCCGCCTTTTCTGATGTACTTTATCGAAACCAGGTGAAACAAATACATTGCATTGATTATAGGTACGATTAGAATGCTGTGCCTATGTAGATGCAATATGAAGACTAAACATGTCTACTTGAAGCAACGAATTGCCTGCCGTCATTTACCACAATATTCAGAGCGGAAATAAGCAGTACATCGAAAAACGTAGAGCCTACTGCTTCTCGATTTATCGCATATGTCCGCTCTTAATATTTGTATATGACGGCAGGCAACTGCTTCGCAAATATATTTATAGCCTTGGTATTGCATCTACATCTTGGTAACAACAACCAACGCCTGTGCAAAGTAATGGTAGTGTGAAACTCGTAGTAGTCAATCAAACGGTTAAATATGTTGCAAGTTGCCATGTCCTAACCGGAAAGGAAGTTTCTGTCGTTTTTTTACTTCTGTTTCTGTCCGATTTTTAAAGATGTAGACGAGTGTACAGAGTTAAATGAGCCGTGCGGTGAGAACTCGGCATGCACGAACCTTATTGGCAGATACCGCTGTGAGTGTCTGGAGGGATATTCGGATGAAGACGGCGACAATACAGATTGCAAAGGTTATTACCAAACATAATATACTCTTTTTTATCTTTAATGAGTCGAGTTGAGGATGGTTTAGAAGATGTCTAGAACTTGATCATTAACTGTTTTTCCCTTATCAGTCATTATGACAAGCGCAGAGATCTAAAATAATCCAATAAAAATAAAATGCTAAATAGAAATGATAGAAAAGATCAAGATTTATTTGTTCATGGCTATCAAGTTAATCAAATACTCACTGTCCTATTGTTATCTTAAATTAGTATTAGACCAACCGACTATCAATGACGTAAACCATTCCACTGAATGAAGTCGAAACAATTTAAAATATGTATGTATATAAGTTTTTCATAAATTTTATTTTAATGGTATACGGAAATGTTATATTGGAATTAATTAGGAAAAGACGACACTAGACCAAACAAATTGATGTTTTCATGTATTTGCAGATGTAAATGAGTGCTTTGAGGGGCTAGCAAACTGTGGTTCCCGTTCCCGCTGTGAGAATCAGGATGGTTCATACTCGTGTTCTTGTATGACGGGATTTAAACACAACGAGACATCGAGACAGTGTGAAGGTAGATTAACAAGACGATGATAGAAACAAAACCTTTATAAAGTTATTTGATAATCAACATCCTCTACTTTTTACGTCTGTGACGTTAGAATTCTCTTGGCAGTTCACAGTTAACAATTCGAAGGGAGCAGTCAATATTTGTCTATGTAAAAACTTCTTCCTTGTTTGATAAGGGCTATATGCCATACCCGCCAGGGTCTGACGGTAGTGGTTGTCTGGGGGAAAAGGGGGTTAACATACATCTGATTTGCTGTCATTTAATTTTTATAACGAATTAATCTTTTTTTTTTTTTTAATACACGAGTGCAAACCAAAGGTGCAACTTTAATTTGTATTATTATCAATTTCAGTATACACCTGATTTACATATTACTGGCAGTAAATATAAGTTTGCGAATTTTAACTAAACTATCTTCCAGCTTAAATATTTTAATGAATACTATCAAAGATTAATAGATAGTGAAGTTGGATAAAGAGGGAGACGTGAACTATGGTACAATTAACAAATCTGCTTTCAAAGGCCCTTTGTAGATTAGTGAGTACCAGCAACACACAATGATCTTATTCATCATAATCCAACCTACGCTGCTCTTGTGTTTTTACAGTAAACAAGAAAAGCTACCATATGCTCCTTGCCAGCTTTTAGCACCATGTTGAATCCTCACGCCCTTTCCGATGACTTCACTCTTGTGTTTTACAGTAAACAAAAAAAGAGCTATCTTGCTCCTTGCCAGCTTTTAGCACCATGTTGAATCCTCACGCCCTTTCCGATGACTTCACTCTTGTATTTTACAGTAAACAAAAAAGAGCTACATGTATAATGCTTCTTTCCAGCGTTTGGCACCGTGTTGAATCCTCATGCCCTTTCCGATGACTTCGCTCTTGTGTTTTACAGTAAACGAAGAGAGCTACCATGCGTTTTGCCATAGTTGAAAAACATGTTTTTCAACATGCCCTTTCCGGAGACTTTTCCCTAGTTTTCTCGCCTCTTAAATTCCAGAAGATGATTTATGAGAAATTTCTTGACAGTTTGCGCTGTCTTTGCCACAAAACGCTATGCCTTAAGATAAAAATAACCACGAAAGTTGTCTTAAGTCATGATTGGCTATTAATATTATGTCCACATGAACAGAATCAATCAGATTTTGTCTTATTCCACAGACATGGATGAATGTAACGAGTTTCGGTCACCTTGTGGGCGGAATTCCATGTGTATCAACCATATCGGGGGTTACCGATGTAAATGTGAGTTTGGATTCAGAGTGAGAAGTTTTATGGAGGAAAATTGTGAAGGTAACGTTATAAGCATTATTCCCACGGATGAGTTTCACAAAGTGATTTTGTTAGAATCACCATGTATCCAAGTGTATCTTTTATTGGAGTTGTATATGTTGTTTAGTCTACATAACGTTATTAGTTATCTGAAGTTGATTCTATTTTATGTCTACCAAATGATTTCATTATGAGATTGTATTTCCCAGTATTGGCGTATTGAATAGGTATATGTATATAAATCAAAAGTGGACTTGTAAACGAAATATATTTTTTTTTTAGCTATAGTAACCGTCTAAGAGTAATGTGAAATTTGTGTGAAATATTATACTACATTTAAATACATTCTCTTTGTGGTTAAAATTGTCCATAGGTTAGGCTATCCTTGAGAAAATTCAATTTCAAATAATCTTTATTTAAACTGGATCATTCCATAAGACAAACCTATTTTCATGGAATATAAAACCATGTCACAATTTCTTTCAGGTCTGCTAAATTAAAACCAACAATAGCACGATAATGATTGTTTTGGGATGACGATGGGCGTAAACTATATCTGGAATAATCGCAAATTCCTGGTTTTCAAATCGAAAAGGAATTTAAGTCAACAGTATATGAAATACGTGATGAGGACTATAATAATTGGTGTATTTGTTTGTTTGTATCGTTGCCAGATGTTGATGAATGTGCAAAAAATCCGTGTGGTGAAGGATCAGTTTGTGTCAACTATCCTGGAGCTTATGTCTGTAAATGTCGAGAAGGACACATGAGTGTCGTTGCTAACAACAGTAGGTGCATTGGTAAGCACTATTACTTATTTTAATCTGATATACAAGATGGTTCAACTGCTAGTTTGTTTGTTTGATTCGGGCTTAACGCCTACCTAAGACTATTGCTGTTATATGACGACATTTGAGCCACATGGGTAGAGAGAGAGAGAGAGACTGCCCATGATCTCACTGGCAAAAAAAAAACAGTATCAAAAGACTTGGTGCAATTGAACACGGGTGGCTGGTGGGAGATTCATGTTGCCCTGGTGTTCTTGCCGTTAGAGACAACAGGAAGCCGATATGTTTTTGGCGACCTGTTATGTCTTTAATGTTTTGTGGTTGTCTGGTACATGTATCTTATTGTTTATTGCCAGTGACGTCTGGGTGGTTCCTTCATCAATTGGGATGCCACGCCGCCATGTGAGTGAAATAACCATAAGTAAGGCGTTAAACCCCAGTCAATCGAACAAGCAAGCAACTGCGCAAATTTATTGGTGCCATATAAAGCAGAGAGCACCAGGTCACATCGACCAGTGGTTATAGTGAAGGCCCTATTTGGGTTTTTGTAATCCTGACGGGAGTTCTACTAGCCGTTGGTCCCTACTAGCCGTTGATCCCTACTAGCCGTTGGTCCCTACTAGCCGTTGATCCCTACTAGCCGTTGATCCCTTGACCATGAGTCTACACACAGGATCACAGACTCAGTGTTTACATCGTAAATAAATTACAACTGTATAAATACACCGGGATTATGCTTTGATATCGTACAGCTGCAAATCAATGTAATACTCTTTGAAAGTGGCTTAAAAATTAACAAACGTGATCTTGTGGGATTTTTTTTCCAAAATTGCAGCCTGTGTTGAATAACCGATGATACACGGTGGTTACAGAATTGAATTTCGTCATGCTTCAGTTGACATTCCGTTTCATTGTCATGTGCATCTGAGTTATATGTCACATCACGTAAGGGTGACTTTTCTGAATTAACGAAAATGTTTATCATTTTGCTGGATGCTTTTAAATGGCATCATCATTAAAAAAGTTATCGCTTCATGTATACTAACTGGATGATTCGATCCATTATTGTGTTGCGTACATGTATATATGAGACGATCGCATTGCACGTGGATGAAAACGCCGGTTCAGAAAAGTTTTTGGGGCTGGGTATGCTGTCATCATCTTTATGTAAATTGTGTTTACAATAATTTATTTTAATGAAATAACCCAGTGTTAGTGTTAGTTTCGATAAACAGTCCTTGTCGGGTATAGGAGTGAGGTCAAGCGGGCTAGGTCTCATTGCCCAGGGCCCACTTGCACAAAACTTCCCTAAGTTAAGGTGACCTAAGTTTTCCCCTTCGTTCTGCACTTCGGAGACGAACCTCTTTCACAAAGCCCCCTTAGCATAAGGTATGAGAGAGGGGGGGTCAGTTTCCTCTTAAGTATCACCTTAAGTGTAAAGAGTTCACAATAGCTTAATGAGGCTTTGTGAAAGTGGGCCTTGGTCCTTGTGTCGCAATGGATGAGGCCAAATCGGACCCAAGCTAAGTCCAGTCAAGGCACTATAGAACCTTAGATAACGAGAGGACAAGTTTGTTTGTTTGTTTGGGGTTTAACGTCGTACTCAAAGGTATTTCACTTATATGACGACGTGCCAGCCAAATGGGTGAAGGAAACCACCCTCGTCACCACTGGCAACAAACAAAAAACAATACAGACACCACAAACAGATCGGCTTCCTGTTCCCCTTTAGCTCTGAGAGCACCAGGGCACCGTGTGATTACCGGTCCCGAAAAGCGAGATAAAGCCCTGTATACACAGGTAAATTTCTTAGTAATTAAACTGTAGTCAAATTCTTAATTCATGGCTGGTTCAACTCTATAATCAGTATATCAATTTCACCTTGCAATGCCTTTGCATCTTCAAAATAACAACAACACATGACGGTTGAACCCTGTACTTTTATGGCAATGGTTGAATATGCTCACTGTTAATTTATTTTTATGCTAATTTCTACTTGAGTTACACCTCTAAAAGCGAATGTTAATAAAGAAAATAGACAAGTAGTGAATGTGGACAAATAGTTTAATGTATAATTAAAACTCGATTTTACTTTAATCAGTGTTAACCCCATTGTTACGGTCATTTCACCGAAACAAGTAGTGCCTGTGTGATGACTTCATTGACTTATCAACTAATATAGTTGAAGAATTTGAAGTGAGGACATATATACTTGTTGCTCGGCAGCAAATTTAAACAGCAGTCCTAGAAACCAGTAAAACACTAATTTGTTTTGTGTCTTTTCCTTAAGGGAGTATGGTCTATAATTTTTGATTCACCCACACTTTTTGTGTTTCCTCTCTTAACAGTTAATGCAGTAGAACCCATTGCACGTAACCTATTCAGAGAGTGTTGCACATCATACACCCTAGGGTTTTCCTGTGAACCACCCAAGTGTCGACAGTGTCCAAACATTTGTTCTAGAGGGTCTTGATTGAAAACACAAGTGCGAATAAAGGGGACTCCTTGTCTGAGTAGAAATCTTGTCAAGTCAACAACCGAATGAACAGTCATCTGCAAACCTTGCAGTGTCTGTCGACTAAGTAACATATGTTCTCTGGCTTTCTGAGAGAAGTCACCAGACCTATTTGCTACACTTTCTTTCCAGTTCTCAAGGTACTGTAAGAAGTCATGCTCTAACCAATGGAGTCGTTCATCTTCATCTGATCTGTATGGATGTAAATTGTCATTCCGTTTCTGGCTTCCTTCCAACAAATTTCTTGTATTTAGACAGTCAAAGAATTTATCCATATAACGAATGAAAAGAACGGTTTCCGAGACATCATCACCATACAAATGTTCTAAAGCAGTTGCCACAGTCTTGCTGAAAACTTGTGCAGCAAGGCTGACATTCATCTTTGAGTGTGCATCCAGGTCGATGTGTTGTCTGGTTAGTTTTGGGCAATGGACGTACAGTTTTGATTCCACATGTTTTTGATATAAATCCACAACATGCATCCAAGAAATGCTTTTCCCAGAATTCCAGAGATTTCTTGTCTTTGAGTGACTGTCAGAATTAGCGAAGCAATTTCGGCATGTCTTAATTAGGTGGGGTGCATCGGATATAAAATAAATGTTTCTTTCTGGGGCATAAGGATTTGGGGTCGAGTATGTAGCATCTGAGCCATGCAGTGAAACAAACTTTCGATTTGCTGAAGCTCCATCACATGTTACAAATACTACTTTGAGACCTACATGGGTTTCTAAAGCACGAATGGACTTATAAATCATGGAATACAAGAAATCAGCTGTCATTCCATCTGTTGCAAAGCATGCCAATGGATATTTCAAATCACAAGCTATTCCCCTAACCATTACCACAAGCATGCTCTTTGCTAATGTGTGACATTCATTTTCAAGTCCCTTTTCGAGTTCTATCAGCTGATTTCCAGTCTTGTCCAAGTCCACAAACCCAATAAGTTCACCAGAGTTTTTGTCATATACAAGATCCTGTTTAATTTTTATTTCATCATGCAGCAATCCTACATAGGTTTTCCAATCAGTATCAAAAATTTGCTTAGCCTCACATTCGTCTTTCAAATGTTCGATGACATCAGGACTAATTCCACATTTTGCCTTCAAAAAATTAGAATAGTTGAACAAAGTCCTTGAACTAGGTAGTTTTAGAAAACCAATATCACGTAAAGTTTCATAGGCCTTTGTTGACCGTCCTTTAATTTGCAGCACCACTTTATAATCATAGGATGCCATCGCATTCCATTCGGTTTTTTGCATCTGTTATATTGGACTTGTTCTTCCCAGAATAACCTTTGAAATGAGTTTTCTTCAGGGAAGTCTGTTAGAACATTTTTGCTGCACTCTTTAACCATTTGGTTAATGTCACAACTTGTACTGTCATTCAACTTGGCACATGCTTGAATCGCTTTCTGTAAGTGTCTTCTAAGCAAGGTTACTTCAGTAGTCAGTTTGTACCGTTTGTTTTGTAGGGCAGTCAATTTCTCACACAACTGTTGTTTGGACATTAAGGAGTGTGGTGTTTTGCTAGAAATGAGATCTTCAGAACATTTGTTCGGACTGGAAAGTTTTTTGTTTTCCAAAGATTTCCTCTTTCTCAATGATCCTCTATGAGCCATACATTTTGAACAGCGAATGTCTGAAACCAATAGTTCACAGTCAATGTGTCGGTATGTTGTTGAATAGGACACATGCCGACTGATAGCACCAAAATCTTGTTCCATTATAGCGGACACTCCGGGGCTGACTGAAGTAAAATCTGGATTTCCACAGCAAACACTAAAATTTGCAACATGTTTCAATAAGTGAACTACATTGTCACTGCTGTAAAAAAAATTGGGGTACAATTTTCCAGAGTTTATGTGGAGATTTCAAATACTGCCGATGAACAATAACATTAGCCGAAAATGTTCTGGGCTCAATTGTCACCACACACTTAACACCAGGGTTATCAGAGTCATATAGCTGTACAAACTTAATAG
>JAQQZZ010124513.1:0-14287 GCA_030265115.1 Mopalia vespertina
ACACCTGCCCTGCTAATCTCTCGACTCCAGCTGTGGCGGAATCGTACATGGAGCACTTTGATGTGGGTCAGTTGTGTTTCCTTCTTTTTATAGCTCCATGGTTATATCATCTAGTCATGGCTGTCCCCTATTGGCTGCACTGGTGGATGCTTTCAAATTAAGCCGAAAGTGAGGGTTCCATCCCCAAATGAAACAACAACAACAAAAAAACGCTTGTACATAACCACCTGGTACTATAAAGTTATAAACCACATTTATTAAAACCACATGTCAGCTGAAAACATGCTAAACGTATGTGTTTCTCAAAGAGCTATTTTGATATGTATACAACAGATTAACATTGTGCTTGGATGACCAAGCTTGTGTATATGCCGTGTTGTTACAGATGCCTTCGACTGCATCCATAAGCAAATGGATACACTGGTGACCAACAGTGTTTTTGAACAATGATGTCAGTCCCGCCTGTTAAATTAACTAATTAACGGCTATGCTTACTCAAGTGCAAGTGCAATACAGATGTTTGTCTTTGAAAACATGCAATGAAAATAATAAGTTTAAGTTGAAACAGTTGTCTTTCCTTTTAAATGACGTCTTACCGTACCCATTTTCTTGTGGCCATTTTATATGTCCGTTATCAACGCCATAATGACATGCCCTAAATTTTCACAAGGAACGTAGAAACTGCAGTGCACTGCATTCGAACTGGTCGTAAAAAAATCCTTATAGGCAGCTCCCAGCCACAAAATCATCTCCATAAGTATCTGGTAACATACGGTCTCGGTAACAGTCATTTCTGATAAGTTGTCATTGCTTTTTGACTTATTTAATTGCCCTTTTAGGTAGATGAATCAATTTTTTGATTTCAAAATATTAAGTGGTACACATGCACATTATAACCGGGAATATGGCGAAGTGTTTGAACTGGAAATTGGTTTAACTGGATATTGAGAACTCGTTGATGTGAAATGGTGATGACAAATTATCATAAATGAATGTTACCGAGACCTTATAAATGTTACCAGGCACCTGTGGATACAATTTTGAGAAGGATTTATTTTACGACCAGATTAAAAGGGATGCAGTACAGGTCATACCTTCCTTATGAAAATTTAAGGCATGCCATTATGGCGTTGATACCTGACATATTACAATGGCCACAAGAAAATGGGGAAGGTAAGACGGCATTTAAGGCTACTTTAAACTGTGAATATCTGCATTTTGGTTACTGTGAATTGTCCTTTTATACATATACATGTCCATCAAGGGAGACCAGTTTATTAAATGTTGTAGATGCTTTTACCCATTTTTCTGGATTAGCTTGTCTTTAATGTTAGTTTGTCTGTATATTCCAGGATAAGCTGAAGCTTGTAACTGTTCTGGGAGCGGGACTTCTGGTGGGCACTTCTCTAGCAGTCATCATACCAGAGGCTGTTCATAATATGTACTCTACACAATCTGGTAGGTAAATCGATTCAATGATAATAATTGAAAAAATGATTTGTACATGAAAAACTATTTTACTCCTTTGGAATTCTATTTTATCAGATCTAACTCTCAGGATTATTGATTAAAATCATCTGTAATTTTTTGCTCAGACGTGTTGCAGTAATAGCTACAAATTGTGATTTAAATACTATGGATTTACTCCTGATTATGCACACGTTGCTGTCCACTCCAATGACCATCGGGATGATTTTGAATCCAAGTCCTTGAAATACAACTAATCGGTTTAAAGTTAAAGAATATTTTGAAGATTTAATATTAACTCTTGCAGAAGTTGCAGAAGCTGACCATGAAAATCATGTTCATGAAAAGGTAGTAGAAGGTGAAGGTCAAGTTGAGACAGTCAAAGGTGAAGGTCATGACCACCATCATGCCCACCCACTCGTTGAGACCCACACTGCTATAGGACTCTCACTTGTTGTTGGTTTCATCTTTATGTTATTGGTTGATCAGATTGGTGGAGGTGGACATTCACATGCAGTTGTTGGTGAGTTTTTACAAATAAATCATTCAAAAAGGGAACAGTTCTGCCACTGTGTTCCATTTTTTTTATTCCTGTCCGATAAGTTGAACACACGGATGGTTCATAGGAGGCTCCTATTGCCTTAGTGTTGATTGTCATTCTGAAGGTATTATTAAAAGTGAAAGCAGGAACCTACTATGGTTGCTGTGTACCCACTTTGTGCTAGTGCATAATGTATAACATGTGTCCTATAACTGTGCTTTCACCTAGTTGCCAGTGGCTTTGAGGTGGTTTACTTCACCCATTGGGCTTGTACGTGACATTAAGCCACAAACAAATGAAACAATCATTCACTTTGTGGGCTGATGTAAAAAGTTATATATAAGTAGATCAGAAAAGCATCAAGTAAATTAACATCAAAAACAATGAAGCTTTGATTTCTGTTGGATAAAAATATCATATAAATTAAAAAATTATTTTATTTCAGTACAGGAGATGAAGTAATATAATTTTAAATTATTTAGTTTGCCTTTTTTTATTCAGCTGCAGACACAGAGGGCGCACCCCAACCTGCTGTTCAGAACAGGTATAAAATTACAGCCACGTTAGGACTCGTGGTTCATGCTGCAGGTAAGATCAGCTGATAACAGAGGCTGAAGACACTGTAGATTTTTGGGTTGTGATGTTTCTCGAATCAACTGCTCCTATACATTGAAGGCTATAAAGAATATATTCGCTGGATAAAATCAATAGTTACTCAGCATAAATTTCCCAAATATCATTTTTTATTTTTTTACAGCCTAAACTTAAGTGGCACTGCGGTGACTGCTGTCCCATAGTGTCATAGGGGCCGCCTTCTCACATTACAAATACTGTGTTACACCTTCATATCAGACCTATAATTTTAAGTATATTGTGAAAGGCTGGCTGTACACCCTGTCATATAAGGGACATAATAGAACATGTGCCTACCATTAACTTGTCATTTTGTTTACATTAAAAATACTATTCTTGGGACAAGTTTTTGAATTTTTCTATTTCCACTGTTTCAACATTAGATGATACCACATGAACTGAAGCAAAATCTAAAATATTATTCTGGAAAGCTGTCATATTATATTAGTGTTATACACTGTAATGAAACAACTATTTTAAAGAGATAATGCCTTCTGAGAAATAAGTGATTTACCTAGATGTATGAGTATCAGTCTGGGGCCAGTTGTTCAAAAGACGATTAGCCGCTGACACCAGATTAAATAGCTAATACCGGGTTAGAGATACACCTTCAACACGGTGTGATGTCAACTAATAGGGGATTAAATTTAATAGCACTTCGAGCAACTGGCCCCAGGTGTTGACATAAAGTAAAGTAAACTTAAGGACTAATGGATTATCAGATGTTAACTGTTGGTATGTTTCTGCTTGTAGCTGATGGGATCGCTCTGGGAGCAGCAGTCAGTACAGCAGAGGCTCATCTTACATACATTGTCTTCTTTGCCATTATGTTACACAAGGTAGGCCTTAGGACAGAGTGAGGGCTGGAAGGGGACGTCATGTTGCCCTGGTGCTCTCAGAGCTAAAGGGTAACACAAAGCTGATCTGTTCGTGGTGTATTGTGTCCTGTGATTGTCCTGTCTTTTCTTTGTTTGTTGCCAATAGTGTTGAGGTTGGTTTCCTTCACCCATAGGGCTGGTATGTAGGCCTGAGTATCTTGGAAAATCTCAAAATAGCATACCTATCTCAATATTCAATCACGATACGATCGTATCTCGATACACTGATTGTCAGCTTGGTTTAATTGGTGAGGATACTTTTCAGTTTCCAGTCCCTTAAAAGACAGGATGCTCCATCTTGCTGCCTTATTATATAGTGAAGATGAACTGATGAATGATATTTATTGTACAGTATGAACAGTTTTGCAAAGTGGGAGAAAAGAAAGCGAAAAAAACCCAAACTAAAATTGAAAATCTTTGTTGCTATTTTACCATAGTTATAAAGGATGAATGAAATGACAGAAATGAGCTTGAAGGATTGTTAAAAAAAATAAAAACAGAAAATACTAAAATTTTAAAAATTTAAAAATTTTAAAATATGCTGAGTGTACTTTCACATCATTTTTAAAAATAAATATCACTGAAGAAAAAAACCATATTAAAAATAATATATCTATCTTTTGTAATTACATGTATAATGATTTACTTTAAATCTTTTAAATTAAATCATGTAGGCCTACATGTTTTGTCAAAAAATGATGAAAGGACAACTGATTTCGTTTGGAGATATGCAACATGCCTTTCTATATGATTGAGTCATGTGACAACCGGTTTGCAACAGAAAAATATTAAATATTCATCCTAAATGGCAGCTTTGGTGTCCAAACTTCGCAAATAAGCCATATCGAAACAAATGAGTAGACCAGGGAAAAGTTGAAAACGTCCAACTAACCCAAACTTCCCGAATATGCGCTTTTCATAAGGTAACGAAAATTGGACACTTATCAATACTTCAAGGCTATCTTTGGGCAAAATCGTTTGTGTCCTATTTTATTTATCTCGGTTACGGCGGCAAAAAACATCCGCCCTAACAAAACTTTACGGTGGCATTAACAGCAGAAATGCCGAATTCTGCCGCAAATTACAAGAGCTGCTCTGAAATTTGTTTGATGAAATGTAGAGTTACCTCCCTTTTCATAGTATCGCGATTCAAAGGTGACGATACGATACGCGTATCGTGGGTAACTGTATCGATATATCGGTGAATCGTTACACCCCTAGTGGTATGCCATCATGTCAGTGAATAACCTTAAGTATGATGTTAAATCCCAATCAATCAAACAAGCAAACAAACAAACATTAACACAGATAGAGATGCTATCAAATAATCCCTTTATGCCATTGCTTTACGATACAAATATGTACATTTTTTCAATATATTTAAATGAGGTCTTTAAGAGAGTATGAATTAACTACAAAAAGTGTGAAATGTTATTGATTAACTGTGCTTAAGAGTTTTTGGAAGTTTCTGACATAATAATTGATAATCTGTTGGATTGATGCATACTTCATATTCTGTGCTTGATTGTCATAAAACCACACTATTCCAACAGTATTGCAATGGTGCCCAAAGTATTGCTGTGCATGTAGTATTGGCAATTATAACAGAACAAAACCTATACAATCACACTATAGGGGCCACCACTAATATTTGAGTCAGATACTTAATGGTCATATAAGTGAGAAACCCTTGAGTATAAAGTAATAGTCCAAGCAATGAAGTACATATCATACCTGTGTGGTAATTAAGTGGCCTAACACTGATGAAGTGGGCTTAACAGTATTAGTAATCCATCCAAAACTTTGTAGGCTAATTTTAGAAGTAACTAAAAACACTAAATCTGAATCATGGGGCAGGATGTGATTAACATCCGTACCCAGTGAAGAATTTGATAGAGAAACTTCTGCTAATATTCTTGCAATTAGCAATGTTCTCCAGTCACCATAGGTCACCTTTAATGTTTTAAACTAAGTGACAAGAAATGGCTCATTAACAATACCGCGGGTGGTTGGAGGGAGCTTCATGTTGCCCTGGTGCTCTCAGAGCTAAAGGGGAACAGGAAGCCGATCTGTTTGTGGTGTGTATTGCGTCCTGTTTTAATCCTGTATTTGTCCCGTCTCGTCTTTGTTTGTCGCCAGTGTGTCGAGGGTGGTTTCCTTCACCCATTGGGCTGGCACGTCATCACATAAGTGAAATACCCTTGAGAACGACGTAAAACCCCAATCAAACAAACAAACAAACAAACATTAACAATACCAGTCATTTCCTCTAGATAAAGTGAGACGCCCTCTTTAGATTGAATTCAAATTTTGGTTTTATTTCCACATTTCATAAAAGCTAGGTACACTTTGGATTTTTGTGTTTATCAGTAGAGCTTTTATTTATGAACGAACTTTGTTGCTATGTAAAATCATGGCTATCCAAATTTGTTTATGAAAGTTGATTTTGGTCAACAATTCTTCTTTAAATAGTGCATAGAAGTTATCTATTAAGTATGTTATTTAGTCTTACTTACTTGCAGGCTCCAGCAGCATTTGGTTTAACAACGTTTTTACTCCATGGTGGATTTGACAAGCCCCGCATAAAGAAACATTTAGCAGCATTTGCTTGTGCAGCACCAGTATTAGCCATTCTAACATATGTGACCTTGAGTACGGTAAGTATCTTTTCTACTCACGCGGCCTTTGTGATTCTTGGTTTCACTCTTAGGAAAATTTTAAAAATCAATTGTTATGGAAACATTTGAGGAACCCCAATTTAATGTTATTAAACATAGCCTTACACTAAATTTGAGTGTATGATAATCACCACTGTTTAGAATAAATGTACCTGCTCAGCTATCATGGATGTAAATATATCTGAGTAAGTAAGACTGTGAAAATTTACAAAAAGTTAAAACAGAACAAAATATTTGTTTACATACATGCTTGATGTTTATTTCTTGATTTCCAAATGTATCTACTTGTCATTTCATTCTACAGCGTATCTGAATGTAGCTCAATCCTGTTTTTGTTTGCAGCAAAATAAAGAAGCTTTATCAAAGATCAACGCTACGGGTATAGCCATGTTATTTAGTGCCGGGACTTTTTTATATGTGGCCACAGTGCATGTGTTACCAGAAATTAAAAATATGGGACCTGTGAAAACTGGAGAAGACCCATCTGGGTTCACAAAGAAAGAACTACTGGCGCTGGTAGTAGGTTCAATTATACCTGCTGTATTGTCATTGGGACACAGTCATTGAGCTCACAAATACTCATCTTTATTAATACTTCAAGGAGGACCCGGTTAAATTGGTGTTTCAATTATTGGGGGTAGGGATTTATTTTTCTCTCCACTGTACAGGTTAAGGAAACAAAGGCAGCAGGCCGGAGACATTTATTGTTACAGGTGATCATTGGGTTCTTCTACATCTTCAGTTCAGGGATTGGGATTGCATTTTATAATGGCATACTTGTTTGCATTAATTGGTATGAAAAGTGCATTTCAGATTAACCATTCAATTGAAAGTTAACAGTGTTCAGTTCAAATATTGCTACAGATAATTCATTTGATTTATAGGACAACTTTGTGATTATAACTTGGCAAAAAAGCAATTTACTCCGGCTTTAACATGTGGTGGTTAAACTGTTGACAGATCTTGTCACAATTCAATCACTCCAGGTTTATGCTTCAGACAGTTACCCACTGAACCGTTACAGATAATAGGTAGAGCAAACAGAAGCATAGTGTGTGCAGGAATGGTAGACTATTGCTTCGGTTTTTTTTTACAACACTATGGCACTCCCAATGCGCAGGACTTCTGATTTCCTTTTGTATGTTTAATTTGTGAACTTGTGTCATTTTATCATCTTTCATTGTTTGTGTTTGTAATTTGGGATAAGAGGTCAAAGAGTACAGTAACTACTTGATGGAAGCGTCTCGTGTGCCCTGGGGCTCTCTCAGCTGAAGGGCAATAATAAGTAAAATTGTTGTGGTTTCTTTAACTGTAAAAACAGATAAAATCATACTGCGAAAGGATATCTTATTCCAAACTACCTATTTGGTTAAATTCCCTGATGGTAATTCCGGTTGTAAGATTTGAGGCAAAACAACAAACTAGATGATCTGTTAGGCTTCCATAGATTGATGAATGGTACAGTTATGTTTGCTGAGCACACTGCTTCATTTTATGTGAAATAGAACACTTGTTCTCAGATACTATTTATTTGGAACCATATTTTTATTATTTCTTTGATTTAATTTCTCTTACCCTTTTTTTCTGCAAATTAAAGTAAATGTTTTGTAATCTATTTGCAAATTACATGCATGTCTCTAATTTATATTTATAAAAGACAAAAGCTCAAATTTGACATTTCAGTAATATTCCTAATCTTAATAGTGCAAGCTGTGACTCTTGGGATTTTTCTCTTTGTTGTTCTGTTTGTCTTTAAAATAAATATTATAACAAGGTTGTTCTAATGTGTGTTACTAGTTAACGATTTCATCATTATTTATTAAATATATAGTAAAAGTAACATTGCATTGACATGTAAAGTTTCCACTTCATTACTTGCTCATAATATCTAGTGGATTTTCATTGCAACTGTTTAGAAGAAACGAATCAATTCATGGCGTTATCCTCAATTTGCCAAAATTAGAGATTTAACCCTTTGTTAGAAATTTTAGAAATTTACCACTCATAATCATCCAGAAAAAATAAACATAATATTATATGATTCATATTAAGCTTTAAGAAATTGTCCCTTTTCACAATGCACTTTTAATCTCCAACATGTTTGTTAATTGTCTTATAACAGAGATTTTTTCAATGAAACCTATTATCTCAGGTTTTTAAGATAGCTCAGAATGGACAGGTTATCAGAATGAACTGTGAAGTCTTCATTGATTTGCCATGTTTTAGAAATCATGTTTCCTGATATTCTTTTTGTAAGCTAGGTGTTACATTGATTTAGATAATCTAATGAGAGCTTTTTATAAAATTTTAAATTATTACACCCAGTTGTTCAATACTGCGTGTTACTTGGTGGGTTTGATTTCAAAGGTTCCAGGAAGGATTACCAGCTTAACATGAACTAAAGGTGTCAATAGGAAATATGTGTACTTCAACAATTTATATTTTCTTAATGTCAGTTCAAAAATGTCATCAACACCGATCTCGATTGTAAAACTGTACGGGCTTCTTCAGCTCTGTTTGAAGAAAAAACGTGAAAAAGATTTATAGGTAAGAAGTCTGCAGAATGTATGCAACTTGCCTATTACTATACGATCAAAGGGACTGTGTTTTTTTGGCCAGCTTAAAAGTCTTAATGTGACATAAGCTGCACAGGAGATCTCAAATTCCCTCACGCAGTTAAAAGTTAGATATCAAGCATTAGCTAAACATACCTTTATAAAACCAAAGAATTACAAGCAGACCACTATGGCAGGCTGATTTATCACTTCTTTCTTTATTCTACAGTTTTTTGCCTTTATTTTACTGATGTACAATTCTTTTTGACATGGGTAATTTTTGGCACATATGTTCAAAATTTTCACTTTTATTTAACATATGTGCAAAAGAGCTCCATATATTCACAATATCAAGAAATGAGCCCCCCTCAGTGTAATGTAAACAGTCTTTGTTGAAAGATGTACTTTATTTTATGACCAAAAAAAG
The DNA here is from genome assembly GCA_030265115.1 of Mopalia vespertina. Classification (NCBI taxonomy): domain Eukaryota; kingdom Metazoa; phylum Mollusca; class Polyplacophora; order Chitonida; family Mopaliidae; genus Mopalia; species Mopalia vespertina. The sequence goes on from JAQQZZ010124513.1 coordinate 9,180, forward strand.
ACTTAAAATTGTGTAAACCTTGATACCTATTAAAACTCATTCATAAAAACGATATTTTAATGTCATCAAAACATAATGACCCTAATTGTTTGCTAAATGCCTTGGTTTCACATGTAGAAAAGAGTTTTACTTGCATTTAAGTTTACGTAAGTAAAAAATAATTTCATGCATGTTGATTGAAAGTCTATTTTACATATGTCCACTTCTTTCTAGCATGTGTTGAATCCTTTTTAAATTACTGAAATCACAAATGTCAAAAGGAATTTTTACATGTTGTATATGTTGAAACCTGGGTAAAATAAAGCCTAAAGAAAGTAAAAATTAAATTTTTTCTATCCAACATGTTTTAATTAGTTTGGATTTTTCAAATTTACATAATTTATGCTTGACGGCACAGCCTTTACATTTAAATAGAAATAACATCAATGCAAAAAAGGGGATGTGAGGTTGCCTGCTTGTAGTCAATGGACTCTTGTTTTTTGTATAAACTTTTTGTAAAATTAATGTTTCCGTGTATAAGGGTGGTGATTTTGGTTGTTTCTTTTTTAAACTTAATTGACCAATTTGTAGGCCATTTTTGTTTTTTTTAATCAATAATTTTGTACTGAAAAAAATCACTGAAGTTCAGAACACATGGTCATGACAAGGGTAGTAGTGTATTTTACTCACTATGACAATGGACTAGTCCAATTTTGTTTAATGAAAGTATTATGAAGTCTGTGCCTTTCTGAATCTACGTGTATGGAATGGAAGATTAAGTTTGTTTGTACATAACTTCAGAGATGTTCATAATTTATTGTAAATATTGGCAGTATAATTTGTGAATCAACAATTCTGGGAAATAAAAACTATGGGGATTGTTCTATGTTCACAAAACCATTTCAGTGTATATTATGTATAAAGAAATAAATAAAAATATATATACAGATGGTTAAAATATTCAAAGTTTTGGTGTTTGTTTTAAACTAAATCTATGTGTGAAGAACATTAAATCCAACTCCACAACATTAGTGCTATTATATGCACAAACGCTTCACAATGTCTATATTATCTGCCAGGTTTGTCTAAAGCAGGTATATAAGTCAAAAATTTGCGCCTGCAGACTTATCTCGGAATGAAACTTTCTCTAATGTATTTCTTAATGCATGGTTTTGCAATTTTATACTTCATGGGGTAAAAGGACTGGCGAATGCTCGATCTTTTGGCAGGTAAAAACTTGATTTTCCACGCACTTTGGATTCATAGTGTGGAGAGTTTTAACAGAACTGGCATATTGACTAATTTATAATACAACATGTACGGCAGGTGGTTGCGGGAGCTTCTTTAGCCCAGTAAGCCGATTTGTGTGTTATGTCTTTGTAGGCCTATTGGATCATGTAATTGTCCTGTCTTATCATTCTTTGTTGCCAGTGACGTCGAGGGTGTTTCCTTCCTCCATTGGTCTGAAATACCGTCATAGTGCCTGAGATAAACGCAATTGTGTGAAATAACCTTAAATTCAAACTTTTGAAAGATTGTTTCTTTGTTTGATTTGGTTGAACGTCGTACTTAAGGTTATTTCACTCATATGGCGGCGTGCCAGCCCACTGGGTGAAGGAAACCATACATCCTGGCCGCCACTGGAAACAAACAAAAACAAGACAGGCCGTATATACAGAGACATCACAAACAGATCGGCTTCACGTTGCACCTTTAACTCTGAAAGCACCAGGGACCACTTCCACAAAGCCCCCTTAAACTAAGGCAACCTCAGTTATCCCCTTAGGCATACACTAAGGAGGCGAGCCTCTTTCACAAAGCCACTCTATCTTAAGGTCTAAGGAGGCTTAATTTTCCTCTTAAGTATCACCGTAAGAGTTGAGGTGCACCTTAGCGTAAGAAGGTTTTGTGAAAGTGGACACAGAGTAACAGGAAGCTCCCTTCGCAACTTTTGGAAAAATGGTCAGATTCAATTCAAATGTGCTGTGAATGTTCATCATCTCACAGCGGTTTAAAGACGTCCATATATTGAGTTTTCTACTAAACAAATTCCGTTTTTTCAGTGTCCTATTGAAATGTTTTCATTTTTTAATAATGCCCAACTATTTATTTTGATCACACTAAAACATTAAAAAATGTTACCCATTAAGGGTAGTTAAACTGGACTTCTGTGAACCATTGTATTGACTACGCAACTCGAGTTCGATTGTTATCACTTTCAGTCATCTACTTAGTTGCATACTGCTATCTGTTTTTTCTGTCATCTGTTGTTTTTTATTCTGTGCTCTAACTTGTAAAAAAAAAGAAGGGATCAGATTGAGTTAAAATTTGCTGAAAATGTCCATCATATAAAGACACTACTCAACTTCTGCTTTCATCGCGTTCATCTAATAATTTGTTTACTTACTGGAATCTGATTGGTCGATATCTCATAGCTTCTATACATTTCTAGTCTGTGCTTTCACTTTGTGAAAAGAATCATTGGATTCAAATAAAAAAGGATTGCCAATGTTCATCATATGAATAAGAGACTCTCGTGTGTTTTTTTGACTCTGTTCCTTGCTCTACCTTTTGTAATAATATTAGGTTTGTGTTTAAATTTCTTTTTACGTTCATCATATAGTAACACTACTCAAATTCCACTTAATTGCAGCGTGTTTTTACCTCTTCACAGTTTTCTTTCTGAAGTCTGATTTGTCAATGTCTGTTCTTTCTATTCCGTAAAGGCCGTATTCCTATTCCAAGCTTCTAACAAAGACTGATCATATTCAAGTTTGCTGTGAACGATCATCATATAGGCCTAAATTCACCAATCAACCTCTATCACATCCATCACATCCAGCTCGTACGTAGCTTGGTTGTATAGGCCTACTGTAATCGGATTTTCTATTCTGTAGCCTACTCTAGGTTTTGAAATGTAAAAGAAATTTGTTAAAATTTGCTGAACGTGTTCATAAAATCTGGATTTCTTGTCCGTCCGCTCAAGTTGGTTGATGGTTTCCATTCTCTATTCTCTGCATGTATGGAGATTGACATCAGCAGTAACCTAGAATAAACAGTGAATAATTGTTGTGTCTTTTAGAAAATGCTAATTTTCTGAACTGGAATCGATTCAAGCTAAGAAAGTGTTATCCCAAAATAACGAAAAATATTAGGATAAACAGTGGTTTGATTGAAATTTTTCAAAGTCCATTATTGCTCGGGTAAATGTCAAGCTATGCTCTTGTAGTCCTGCCATCCATTGTAATTTATATATGGCAGCTCTATTCCTCTGTTTACCGGATGAAAATCCGATCTTCCTAAGGAAAGAAAGTGAGTAATCAAATGAGATGGCTCACCATTGGTTGGAGCATCTCCAGCTCCATCACGCTCCCCAATACCTATAACGTACAAAAATAATTAGTACTTGATAACACACAAACCTTCCTTATTATGTACTAGTAAATGATAACCGAGTTACCATTTCTATACTACTAGTGTACTCCCAACTCTTACAAGCAAGGAGACCGTCCTCCCATCACTTACAAGCACGGAAAGCGTCCTCACATCATGCACTTACAAGCAAAAATAGCGTGCTCCCATCACTTATACATACAAGGAGACCTTGCTTACAACGCTTACAAGCAAAGAGAACATTCTCTTAACATAAACAAACCAGGCGATCGTTTTCTCTTCAACTATCGCCGTGAACGATAAATCCAATATTCCTCTTACTACATGTTAGTTTGATCTGGGATCAGTATACTAGTCCCAGTTTTGATAAATACTGATAAGTATACAATCCCCGCAAAAAGTACAAGTTTTCCCAAAATTAAAGAAAATTGTCCCAATCAAATTTAGTGTATGTGGAAATCATGGAAAGTTATCCACAAACTCATTCAGCCGTGGCGTAAGAGCGGGTTATACAGTGAGGGGAGTAGGGACGGGGAGCTACTGTCATAGCTCAATAGGCTAGATGCAGAGTTCTGTATCTCTAATAGTCTTTTATACAATTTAGCCTTATATAGAGATACAGAGTTAGAGTGCACTAACTGTGTAATTTCCCGTTTTTTCGTCTACCGGCTATTAGGGCATATGGGTTTTATTAGTTCAGTCCAATAATATGTAATATACTGAACTTTCTGACACATTTTATATGCCAATGGAGACTTAAATCGCACATGAGCCTTCAAGATACGATGAATGGTAGAAAAAATAACCCACTCGACGCTTCGGAACTCGTGGGTTATCTCTTTCAACCATTCACCCGAGCAATATTTATGGTATTTAAACTTCACTGTGTAATTATTTTCATTTCCTTAGCCTTTAAGCAAAGGGTCAAAGAGATTAAACTTATAAATGGTAGGGGTACCATTTATAAGTTTAATCTCTTTGACCCTTTGTTTCTATCCAACAGTTTACTCGCTGGGACAAAGATCACATTGTAAAGATTGTATCTGTCTCTCTTTTGTTCATTCTATACTCTTTTAATATCCAACTGAGTATGCTGACCAGTACCTACTGTTATCTTTGTCTTACCTAAATGTAAATTCTCTGTATGTTATTTTTAAGGCCGTATCTTTGACCCTTGTATATATAGACTGTAAATGGTTGTATTTACAAGAAAACAAACATACATGTTGCCTGGTATATTTTTGACAATGGTTTTAAAATAAACCGAAATATTGAATCACCATGTATCCATGTGTAGGCTCTATCTCTTATTGGAGTTGTAAGTTTACTCTACTTTGTGAAACTCATCAGTGGGAATAATGCTATTTGTTTTTTCTCTGATGTTTTGAGGATACCATAGACACAATAATCTAACTCCTACTTTCTTTCCTGACGTTTAGATAAAGTTTTATTTGAATTTCTTACCCGAGTTGACACGTTTAAGTTATCTCCCTTTGCAAATATAACATTGAAAACCGTCTGAACAGAAATTTTGCAGGTAGGTAAAATACTAGTCATTGTGTTTAGTTAAAAAAAATCTCGCCCCCTAGTGAGACATAGGGAAACAACGAAGGACATGAATTGGATGGGGAATCCTGGGTAAATAATGCAACGCTGTTTTACATTTTGTAACCATCAAGTACCATCTTGCTTTTTAACGCAGACTGGGAACTTTGGGATAAACCAGCACCATTACT
>JAQQZZ010124524.1:0-14286 GCA_030265115.1 Mopalia vespertina
ATATAAGAAAACTATATCTACCCCGATTTTGCTATACAAACCCTTCTGCTTTGAAAACAAGAGAACTGTTCGCTTCTGAGCATAGTGCTATCGAAAAGAATATTGTTTAATACATCAGAGTGGGTCTCAAAATTTACAAATTCTACCGTTGGTATCTTAACAAGCCTTGTTGACTTTGTTACTTTTCATTCATTTTAATTTGTACATATTGAACATATGTTTGCCATGTTTATATGTAATGTCCAATTGTACCTCTCGTGCCGCCCCCGGGTGGTCTTTCGAGTGAAATAAAGAATTGAAATTGAATTGAATTGCGGGGTGGTGCTGGGGTCTTTTATTTATCTTGTATTCTAGTTGTTTAAACTTATTCGTTTTTGTGCATGCCACATTCATATTATTTTTGATGATTTTTGTCCAAAACTTAAAACATAATCATTGATGATTAAACAGTGTTAAAATAACAGCTTGACAGCTGATAATTAACACTGACTGTGGATACGGCTGTAGGTCCTATAGCAAAGCCAGTATTACACAGCGGGCTGTTGTTCTAATGCCAATAAGATGAGTGGACTGAACGTCTACGGTTCCAGCTGGACGAATTTCCAGCAGACTGAATGTCCGGATCCTTAATTGAATGTCTTAATAAAATTACTTAAAATAGAATGACACAGAAGCTTGAGTTAGAGCTAGCTCAGTCACCAACAAGCTGCTTTCTTGATCACACAACCTTTACGAATCAACAACATGTCGACGAATCAAGTGCACCTCTGGCAAGTCCGGTTTAATCGTTAAAATTTATTATAATTATATGAAATAATGAACACTGAATAAAGACAAAAGTAGTTCTAACATTTTAAATATGCAATAAAGGGTAACTAATTCTGCGCTCATGCAAGATACTTCTGAGTAACCAGTTAATCGCCTCCAGGTAACGTTTTTGTTTGCCAAAATACCTCTGCTTTAAATTATGTCGGCAGATTTTATCATTGAAGTTGAGTCTTCCAATACAAATGTTTTATGGGATCTTTGGTGGAATAAAGGCAGTATCTCAATTGTCTGAGTTTGAAATACACATATAACAAATTCACTGACAGAAGAAAACTACTCACGGAGTCCTAAATTAAGCAAATGTCAAAAACTATAAGAACCAAGTAGATTTGGTGACGGTCGTTCAATGCCGCTGAAAACAACCCGACAAGGACGAAATTTTGACGGTTTTATTTAAGAACTTACATAATTTAACTTCAAAATTATATTACTTTGAGTCGATTTTTCTACTAAATAACCAACATTCTCCGCACCCTCTACGCATGCCCCTCTTATTGGAGTAGTCGAATAGTAATAGGAGCCTTGGTTAATAAATTAAAATGATACCAAATTAAAAACACTTTTTCTGTTGTTTACAGAGTACTACAATTCAATCGGTACTCGATGGAGGTGAGATGAAGACTGTACGAGGGCTTGTATGTGGAGTGACAGAACCTATCACATACTGCAAAGGCAGGCAACAGGATCGACTGATGAAGGCCAGTGTTCGAGACAACACCGCTTTCATAACCTTGTTGGTTTTCAACCCAATCTTGTTTGAGTTATTAAAGAAAGCCTGTGATGGGAAGCAAGTCATAAAAATTGAGGGATATAGGTAAGTACATTTTAAATACATCTTTTATTCGCTAAACCTGTACTGTAACTTAACCAAATATTCTTTATTTCTTCACATTCCAGTTCCGATTTTTATAATTATGTTTTGGTTAGAAATAGCATGCATCACTCACAATTATGCTAAATTACCTATAGCTACAGATTCAAATAGATTTACACGGTTCCTAATTATGTAATGAATCGTTGCTATTAATTAAAAAAAAAGACAACTCCCAAGAAAGAAGAAAAATGAATTTACAATGCATATCTCAGTTTATTCAACAAATCAATTTACATGGATGAAGTGGTAAAAATGTATAATGGCAAATAAGTACAACAATAATTAATTGTAGAGTGAAAAAAATATATACTTGATAATAAAACTTAGTTAAACATCATCTTACTTAGTTAAACATCATCTAACTTGATGTTTAGTTAAACATCATCTAACTTAGTTAAACATCATCTAACTTAGTTAAACATCATCTAAATTAGTTAAACTTCATCTAACTTAGTTAAACATCATCTAACTTAGTTAAACTTCATCTAAATTAGTTAAACATCATCTAACTTAGTTAAACAACATCTAATGTTACTGGTGGGTGGTTAGAGAGAGCTTCCTGTTGTCCTGCTGCTTTCTGAGTTAGAGAGGAACAGGAAGCCGATATGTTTGTGATGTCTTTGTATTTTCCTGTGAATGTCCTGTATTTGTCCTGTGATGTTTTAGTATTGTCAGTGGTGTCGGATTTGGTTTCCTGCTCCCATTGGGTTTGCACGCCGTCGTGTTAGTGAAAAAACCCCTTAAGTACGGCGTTAAGCCCCAATCAAACAAACAAACAAACACACAATCTGATTTTACCGTTCATAGGATAACACATATAGAGACATTGGGTATGGTTAACATACTTGGGGATCAATGACCAATCGTTACAAAACAATTGTTATATAATTGAGTAATAGTTCTAGATTCAAATATAATAACATACATCTTTAAAAGTACAAAGTTATACGATTCTAACAAGTGAAGCTGATACCTATAATTACAATACAAGTTATGTAATAAGTAAATATTCCATATTTTATGACAAATTGCCTTCATCGATAAACTATGTTAATTCACTGGCTGAAACATCTTCTCTAGCCTAAAAAATGAACCAATTTTTTTTATCGCTTGGATTAAAAGTAAGGTATTCAAACTATATGTTGGTGAAACAAATAATTCGAAATTCTAATTACAAACAGTTAAATTGGAGCCTATAATTTTGTTTTCCCATGATCATATATTCAATTCGCAAAACTGAAATTGCCTATTTCTAGCACTTTTAAACAGACTCTACATTTTCCAAGGCGTATTTCTAGAAAACTATTCATTTTAGAAACTTCCCATTTGTACCATTGTAAAAAGCACAATGCGATCTAGTGAACGGTATCTCATTTTGTAGAAGTTCCTCCTTGATTTTATTTTTATGTTTTCTGAAAGTTGTATTTTACATTTTTGTAAGACATTCCAAGGTGGGATAGACAAAAATGTCCACTGGGATCACTCTAATCAAAATTTCAACAAAATGAGGCACCGTTTTATAGTTCAAGGACTATTCTACTCGGTCAACTAATTTATTGAGTCTTATCGTTATAGCACTTCGCGAAATAAACCATGAAAAATGCAGTCTATTTTGTTCTGTTGACATTTACTCATTTTGTAATATTTGTAGAAATAACAATGGGATTTTCACCACATTCACGTATATGTAATCCGGAATATTCAAGCTTTCCAAACATATATATGGTACAGATTTATATTCTTCGGATTTATATTAGTCTCTTGAATAAATACAACGGGTGTTCTGAAAATCGACCAAGGGGTCCAGCAAGACCTTAGCTTGCTTTTGGTCTGTCGTGGTCATCCGTGATATTGGATAAAGCTAATTGTTTCACTAAATAGATGTCACGCAATTTTATATATTCTCGCTAGGGACCCTAGATTTATTACTTGGGATATACGATTGTTGAATGATGATCACAGTATATTTAATTATTTGAGATCTGTGGCAGGTAGGTAACTTACGCTTTGTCCTGTATCTGTTCGCCGCTTTTAGTTTCCATGACGATAATTATCTAGGTACCACCGAGTATAGACTGACGACTCCTTGTTCTGGGAGCGGCGTCAAGGATGGCTTCCGTCATGAACTGGGGCCATAGTGCAGTGGGTTTTCACCGTATTTGAGAACTACGCAGTGTAAAGAGGAAACTTCGGTGCCACGTAAGTGATATACGCATGAGTAGGACGTTAATACCAAATCAAACGAACAAATAAATCTATTGTGCTGGCACGCCATTATATTAGTGGAATAAATACAGCGTTAGTCGCTCTTCAATCAAACTTAGTTTCATGATTGTTGTTCTCGTGATGCCTTGAGCTGGTGTCCAAAAGCATTTCAAAGAGTGGCTGTCTCATTTATCATAAGTTAATCCAACTCGATTCTTAAGCTCTGGTTGAATAAATTCGTCATGATTAAGGCCGGTAATCCCTTATAAAGAAACTAGCTAAGCTAATTAAATAGAGATGTAAAATTCTGTTTTCATTATCTTGCCCACATGCTGACAATGGCCACTGAAAATTTAAAAAAATGTGCCAGCCGTAAAACCAATTTATTATTAATCCGTGATACGGGAAAGTTGGGCGGGCAAAGAACCACAAGATTAATGTTTTCTAGTACATTTTTTATATTTTATATATTATACTTTTTTATAACAGTTACCAAATTTGATTTATTACGCTAGCTTGTTCATGTAGCAGCAAAATGACACACTGCTGCATTTTATCCGTTTGATAAATTGACTTGAGTTTATAATGAATTAGAATCTATATTACACATGTTTTTTGGCCATTATATAATATTTTCACTCTGTTCTTTCTAAGATCTAAGAAGCTGTTTGCTTCGTTTAAACCATGCAGTTACACATTTTGTTAAATACAATGCTGTGATTCCACCTGTATAATTATACAAGCCATATCACTTAGTATTAAATGGTCACTGTTATCAACTTGCATATGCATTTGTAATAGTAATAAGGTATTGATCTTGGTGTTTGCACAGGGGAGATAATCTAGCTTTGTGATAAGATTTTTAGTGATTTGTATAGTGAATTTATGGTCAGTGGGTAATTGTTGTCTCAGAAAGTCTTCTGAAGATGTTACTGTCATTCAGGTTATTTCACCAGTTATCCACATAAAGTGATCGATGGGAGAATTTAAGAGCAAAGACTAAAAGTATTTATTAGTTTGTCGTGGAAACATTCAAGACTTTAAGAGATCCCAACACGGAAGATAATATTTTTTAATAATAATTCACAAAGCAGACTTTTAAAGAAAACATAATCGTGTTTAGTGGGGTTCTCCAGTGACAGAAAACGTAAACAGAATTGGTTGAGAGCCTCATCAACACTATCAGCTTCAAGGTTTTGATGGATTCCTCGGGCACAACATGGACAAGTTTTGTTTCCGCAATTTTATTTAAAGTTATGTATTCAAACTTTACGAGTGAAAACATTGCTTCGTGATTCCAGTTACAAATAGTTCAATTTTAGCCCAGAAACTAATTTTATCACTGAGCATGGTGGAGAGCCTTTGGCTTTCGGAGATCAAGGAGATTATCACAGCAGATAAAGCTGTTTTTGGGCAATTCACTCATCCACAAACCAGACACCCATTAATTTTATACCAATATCATACTTAGTCCGACGGGCTTACCGCCGAACCACGGCCCATTCAACCATAAACTTCCATTTACAGCATTCAGCATAAGTGATTATAATATTTAAGACAATTTATAGCTGACTAATTCCGCATGTCTAGATTAAACCCTTGTAATGGTTGTCAGTATTTGTGTTTTTTGTTGAACTATACATGGAATAGACAGAGTTCGAGAAGGCCCTTTTAATATCAGAAAAGCAGTTTGATACCAAAACAACTGCGAACAAATTACGCTGTTAACCGTTAACTCTGATTGTAGTTTATTTTTCAATTTTAAAACTTTGCTCCAATTAGAAAACATACATAAACATCAGATCACCGCATAAGTATAAACTGACCTTGTGTAAATATGCAGACGAGATAAGTTTGAAGGCTTTTTTTTTTTGCTTAGGGGAGGGTACAGAGGTGAACATGATCCAACGGTTTTGAAAAGGGCAGATAATGGGGACTGTGGTCACATACAATAAATCAAGTATTAGCCAAAATTTATCGCTTGTAGTCTGGAGTGAGGTACTAGGATCATAGCCATTGGGCATCGACACCACCTTAATTTCACATAAATGCGCATATTAAGATTTGAAAAATTTCTGACAAGATGTGAAGTAATCCTCCTTTACCTTTTGAACTATAATGAGACAATCCCAAGTAATAGGACAAAAAATAGGACAAAGGATTGCGGCGACAGAAGGCTGCCACCCAACTACATGGCGAATTCCATGCAACACCTCTGTATTTATAAACCCATGCAAAACATACGAACAGAGAGCAATGATGGGATCAATTTCCACACGTGGGTTGAGCTAACGTTAACGTAGCCCTTCTCTTAACAACTGACTATACTCTCCACCTCGGCAGAGATTAACGCTGTGTGGAACTCGTCTGTTATAATGTTGCAGACGTCATTTCTGGACATCTTATTTGTTAGTGACAGTCTGTCGAACTGTGTAGCTTAATGCATAAACAGGTGCTCCGGACATGAGCATCATACAGAAACACCGTGGGGATTTTAGGGTAAGACCTAGACATTAAATCGTACACATAAAGCTCTAACGGGAACTTTTTTGTCCCACAAACGTTGCCAAAAATAAATTAAAAAAATACACATAAGCAGTTATATGGCAAGCATATGAGGAGTTCATCGTGAGACAATCAAAATCAACCCCTAACTGTGCATCGTAAGTCTTGTTCATAGCCAAATGGACAGGAATTCATCTTCTACACAATTTATGTTTTTGTGGCTTTAATAATTAATAGTGTAGCTGATTAATGTAAGCTGCGGTTCGGCTCCTACGGGGTTCGTCTTCTGCGGGAACAAAGATGGCGGACCCTTGGTTTGTTTAGCGCGGGCCTCACTGCCAATTCGACAATGTACAAGACTGGCGATGCGCAATTAAAAGAGAGGAAATAAATCTATCTGAGGGACAAAAGAGATATAAACAGAGATATAAACACCCTAAATATATCACGCCAAAGCATCTAGACACTTGAAAGTCTGCCCTGGAATGTCCATGCAGTATGGTCAAATACATGGGCAACTGATGACCTCCATGTTTTGAATGTGTGTGTAAAGAGACTTAATCATCTCATTTGTCAAGTCTGACATTTACCATGACCTAATGCTAACCATATTAATAGCTTCGAATACTTTTCCCGAAATAGCCCACCAACGAAATATAATAATATATTTGAAACAAATAAATATATTTTGCCAGATTTGCTATATTTTTAACTTTACGCATATGGTGTGAAGCATCGATATTTAATAGCCGCAACAGAGGGTGTGTAGTTTTGTTCAAACCTGGCGATGGTCAGCTGCTTTTAATAGCGAGCATCCATATGTTTAACGTATGTTTAAATACTCTTTAAAGGAATAATAACGACTGAATTGTGCACTATGTGCTCACGATTTTGGTCATAATCAGGTAGGAAGCTCGTCTGTATTGGATTTTTATTCGTTTTGGGCAACCTATTGGGAATAAAGAAACAATTCCTGCTACACCTTGATGTGTAACATAAAATGCTTATTTACTGAGCTAGGCTGGGCTACGCTATGTGGTGTGATATGATAAGATCACTTATGTTCTTACTGACCCCCGGGTTTGATTTTGAGGATAGACATTTTTATAAGCCCATGAGTATAAAACAGACCATAGTTTGGGAGATTGTGTTGGTATGTATTTTGCTTGGAGCGATTGCATCGGATGTCCGCAGGTTACGGAAATCTTGTTAAGATTGCACCTTTGTTTGCCGTCTATTTTTTAGTAATAGTCTTTCAGTTTAATAGCGGCTTATACATTTTGCTGTTATACATGAAATGCGATTACGTGGTGTCAGGTGGTAAACCTAATACAATACATCTATTGAGAAGCCAGATATAGCGCGGTGTAAAGACATTTACTTCATTCGACATGGTATCCCGCGGCTCCGTGGTTATACACCATGCCGGCTTACTGATCCTCTTTCGATGATCTGATCGCGGGTTCGAGTCTGTCAATGGGTCATTGCATGTATAACCCGACAGTGTTCTCTGTCGGGCATGTCCGGTGTTTTCTCGACCAGTGGTTTTGTCCGGTGTACAACTAATGTATTAACTTCAGTGTGGGTCTTTTTTCTGTCATTACTGCATGGTTGTATTCAAAGTAGACTAGTGTTTGTCTGTTACAACTCCCCACATATCAATTCAGATGATGGGATGCGCGCCCTGTCCTTAAACTAAAATGATGCAGTCGTTCGGCCAGAGCAGTAAAACTCCACCGAATGTCCATTGTCGTTTTGAGCAGCGGAAAGCAGCACCTGTTGCAAAAGGTGAACAATCAGGAGTGCATCCAATCAATATCATACACATTTCCGGCCATAAAGATTAACAATTATTCGAACATTGTCTGAAACACTTCCCAGTGAAGATCCATCGACATAGTTTACCACAGAACAACAGCCATTCGATCCGCAAGAGCCAAATAACGGCAACTACTTCGGACCCGTTTGAATTGGCCTTGCCTGCAGAAGATCGCAGAACGAGTTAGAGAAACAGCCTAGTCCTCAAAATAGGAGCAGTACCAAACACACGCTACTGGTAACGACTTAAATTCGGCACAACACGCATTGTTTCACGTTTCATTCAAAATTGAATCTTGTATACATTGAGTCAATCTCTTTAAATGAGATATTAATGTCACGCGCACAAACACTCGGCTTTCCTGTCAACTATTCGGATTGAGATTTGAACCTCCGCCGGTTGAGATTTGAACCTCCGCCGGTGGGTGAACAAGTCATTTCATGTGTATCTGGCTACATGGGTAAAAATCAGATTGAAATATATTTGGTTATGTTTTATATAGTCTGCTTGTTAGGATTGAGAATCGAACCTCCGCCCATTGACAATTAATATCATTTTAACAGATATGTATATCATGAGTCAAGGTACATGTTGTGTTTATTTCTGATTTGCATATGTCGTTGTTTGGGTCTATGTTTGTTTCTGCTTTCTGCTGTTCAACCTGTGTTTCAGACAGCGATGTGACATGACTTAATAAATAATGAAGTTTCCCGGAATATCCAACCGTAAACTGCTAATCTCAGGCAATGTTTTAACAATGCAAAGATACACTGTTTCTTTCTGGGTTGATTTTGTGAAACTAACATGTTGTCTCTTATGATCTGTTGACTGTAGATGTTAGGACTTCAACTTCTTGTTGTAAGAAGATTATAATAGAGTTTCGACTACATAAATAACATATGTAGATTTTTAAACAGCTTATTTTTTACTGATTATGGAATAATTATCTTAAAAAGGGCATCATTAGTAACTTATCAAATCATGTTTAACTGTCAAGTTATTATGCTAGTTTGAACGTCACATTGACGGTATAATGCAAATTCGATCACAAACGAATCGAATAAGAACTATAAGAAGACGGTTTCTAACCATACAGTTTTATCGGCAGACATGAATCCACTACGTCCATCATTCTTGGTGTGATGGTGTCTTCGGATATATGCTGCAGATTTCTCTTCAAAAACATTTAATCACACGTCTTGTTGAACAGCTGACATGCTATTTCATACTCTTTATTTCGTAGAAATTCATTTTCGCTGTATTCCGTTGTGAAACCAATCTATTCGGGGTTTTTTTTTCAGGCGAATTTAACAGAAATTCATTATTGCAGATGGTTTAAACAATTTAAGCTCCTTCGTATAACTGAATTTGATATTAAGAGTTGATATGTTCTCTGTATCATATATACATGTTGTATATGTTATTGGGTTTTATTCTGATGGTACATTCCAGTTGTTTTTCGTCTACAATTTTGTCCATCAAACTTTTTTCAGTGAACGTTTGTATAGGCGTAACGGTCTATTACGTGTAGGCGTAACGGTCTATTGTGTGTAGGCGTAACGGCCTATTACGCAAACAGCAGAGAGTTCTTATCACCCAAACGCGTGAACAATGTTAATGCCGGTTACAAACGCAAGGCACGTGGCTATCCACTGTTTTATCCAAAGTCTTTCGATATATGGAATAGAAAATGTATTTGAAGTACTGTATATCTGATATGTACCACTTGTACAATTATCATACAGGTAAGTGGAGAATTGATGTAGGTACAATGACACCCACAAATACAGAAAATACTAGAACAACAGAAATTTATCGTATTGATTTACCTTTGTAAACACTAAATAATAGAAGCTGTCATGCACGTTTGCTTTCAGCCAAGTCAATAAAGAACACATAATAACAAAGAAACATAAAACCTTCACAGTCCTCCTGTCATTCAAGAGATAAAAGCTGATAGCATTCATCGTGTATTTAGTTGGGGTTTTTTTAAATCCGTAATTAACAATGGTACGAACAAAACAAGCACTTTTGTTGAATGAGACCATTACACAGATAATGGTTGACCTGGTGAGAGCTTGGCCGATTCTCCAGATGAAAAGATTGATATTTACAGCACAGAAAACGAGATGGAATATATGTAGAATCTTAAATCGGCTTAGTGTGGTATAATTACTTTTTGCAAAGGAGTCAATAATAAATTGCCCTCTAAGGTTTAGACGCACAACCATGGTGTTCGTGTGTAGGTTCTAATGTAAATTCAGTCAAGAACAACTATTACATGATAAGAAAACGATTTCTTTCTATCGACAAATGTATTAGCCAACACAAATCCACTTCAATTGCAGAGTGTCACGAAATTGGTTTCCGGCCTGCAAAACTTGAGAGCCTCCCTTGGAAGACTACGAAGGGATACTGCCGGGATCCCCATTTCTCAGAGAATTGACACCACACTAGGCTGACGACCACAGCCTGGCCAGAGTCAAGTTATTGTCTAACGTAATCTATATCGTAACTGTATTATATTTTAGGCAGTAATGATGTCGTTTGAGTCCGTGAATATAAGCAAAACATGATTTCGATTACTTAGATATGGCTAATGGGTTCGAAAACCAGGAATTATCGGTAAATTACACGGGATAGTGAAAGACGGAATGTTTTTTTTATGGAATTATTCTAGAAAATATTTACAAGTTTTATAAGACATCAATTGTGATCGTACATGTGCTGTTGAAAGAACTTGTGCTATTAAACTGTTTGCTGCATGCGAGTATCTGCCAGACGGATCGGTGTCCTTCTCCTTCTCCTTGGTGCCAGATTATTTAGAGACTTTAATTACCGACACGATGGCGACGGGCCAAGTAAGTGTTATGGGTGATTCAGACGTTGGTTTAAGTGTTACATTATATTGAATGAACCAGAAGTGAATGACCCTGAATGAACGTTTTACTGTAGTTACTTAAATTGACAACGTTCTCTTGGGTAAATGATACTATAATGACATGAATATTTATAACAGTAATGATACTATTAAGACATCGGAGAACAGTAATCAGTGACGATTTTTTTTTTGTAGGGACGAAGTCACAAATTAAAACATCGTGCTGGTCATTTCTAGACAATAACGATCAAATTCAATGTGATAGTTACTCAGTCTGTTAATAAACTTTGGTAAGAGCATAAAGAAAAGTCTTACTTGCGTTGAATTTGACGATGATTTAACCACTGAGGACGAATAGGATTTCTGATATTTTGGCCGAGTAATAAAAACTAACTACGTCTACGGTATTCCACTCACCAATAATAATTTAAGAGACACATGTAAAACTGTAATCGTTTGTAAGAAATTCAAAAACAGAGAAGCAGTTGGTTACGATAACGTTATTGGATGTCAGGACAGTCCTCATTCGAATTCTATCCAATCAACAGCCAGCTCTTTTGAAATTGTGAATGAATTATATTTCCGGTGTGACATCGCGTAACCCAAATCCCATTACGTATGCTTACGTCATTAGGCTGAACTGCTATAAAAATATGCATTTGCGCCTCCTTAGGTCGGAGAAGCCGATAGCATTTATTGTTTCCTCCAAGAGAAAACATATCATTTTTCAATTTGATGATTATCTGAAAGCCCAAGTGCAACCATAAACTCACTTTATTCAATCGCATTCAATGGGTTTTAATACAAACTCTCAAATCTTTGCTTTTTGGGGGTAATTAATGACATCAATGGTCTAAAAAAAACATTCCGCGTTTCTTTAATGGAAGTAATACATTATCGTGTCCGCGTATGATAAAACTGAGTCAGTAAGTGAGAATCAATCATGATTCATAATTCGAGATAGTAATGGATTTGAATGTCAGAAGTAATTGGCGTGATGGATATTGATTAGCAAACATTCATTTCAATGATACTTTAATTGAAGCCGTTTTATAGCCCTTTTTATGTCACAGCGTTGTGTATTTAGAAATAATGCGGTTTGAAGTCAACTACATAACAAATCTTGATGGATTGGACAATTTCTAATAACCTCAAAGTGATTGATTGTGGATCTTGCTGGGATTCCAGTTACTTTTATAATCGGAGAATAAACCAATGATGTTTTGATTTCCTGTGTAAAAGTTTCGGGGATAAATTATTTTTTATTTTATTTTCTACTGACTTCACTGCCTTGATTCGGCCATAATGCTGGAATTGACACATTGTTTAAGTAACTTCTCTTTAAATTTAAATGACTGTGCCTTTTAGATGATGCTTACAACATCTTTGTCTAGTAAAAGCACACTTTCCAAGGTTATATCTCATAATTACCAGTCATTTCTCTACCCTTATTTATTTTTGTCCCTCTGGTTTGTCATCGAGTTTTAACACTTGCCAATACTTGTGTTTATTCCTAATTTCAATGTATGTCAGGAATAATGATACATGTATATAATTATCCAGATTATAAGTATTCGTTACGTGAAAACTTGTCCAACTTGACCTTTTTACAGCCGTTGGTTATGGCCAATTGCTAAGTTCCAAATCGGATTTATATTTTCGTCTCAACAGGTAATACTGACCGCAGACTAAACTGACGTTAGGAATATCCTGTCAACCAACTGGAGTTTTAGAAGCACGGGAAGCTTTTTTATACAGATTTGCTTTTTGACAAAAACGAAGCAGCTTCCTGGTGGTGGTTAAGAGCACACGAAACGATCCATCTGTTCGGTGTTTCCATGTTGATGAATCCGGAGTCTTCTATCAAATAGGAATCTGGACATTGCACTGATGTTTTTTTTCTTTGAATTTACGCATTTAGCAGGTACTAGTATGAAAGGCGCTATTTATCGTCACAGCTTTCGTAGAAGTGGCCTTTGAAAAGACGTTGTTGAATTGTATTCATTGTGACGTTACTTAGTACGCCCCCAATCCCGACGGCAGAGGACCGACCTGTATCTCCCACGTTTGACATTACTTTTCGTGTTGACACGTTCTGTATAACAATTTCAGATGTTACGGACCTATACCATTTAGATATAAACCGTTATTGGAAGAGTGATAAACAATTAGTCCACAACAAAGAGATTTGATAGGTTAATAACTGTTATGTAACTGAAAATGATGTCATTAATGCTCTTTTCTATGCAGTAGAAGTTGTATGGGCGCGCACCCAATGATTACTCTGATATTTGTTCCTGATCTATCACAGAAGGATACATCGGACCCAAATATGATACATATTTATTATAGTTATTATTTTTTGAAGAAAAAATATAAAGTTAATAAAAATGTTTATTTAACCAACGACGTAGGCCTATATTTTGAATTATAAGAGTTAATATTGCATGAAAAATCTTTTAACATAACAAAAAAGAACTTTGCACTATTTACAAATAAATTTGCTTCTTCATAAATAGTTTGCTAAGAAGTATCCATGGAGACCGTTTGAAATAATTGAAAGACCGGTAACAACTGGACACTGTACAACTCCGCATCGTGATGGATTAGAGACGGTGACCAGCGGGCGATTGGGAGGGAGCTTTGTTGCTCTGTTGTTCCCAGAGCTGCGAGGCAACACGAAGTCGACTACAACTGTCTCGTCATTGTAGTCAGTAGTGTCACTTTCTCGCCATCTATCAGATGCAATGATGTTGACATATGCCATGACTTGGAAATGAATGGTCATTCTGTTTTAATGTATCGATGTACGGCGAGTTGATGTTCACTTTATCCGGTTTGTTCAACAACGTCGTTGATAACCAGTATAATAGATACCTTGCGCCGTGAGTTGGAGTAACCAGCTGAATGTCTTAATACATGGGCCCGTGTCTTAGTGGTAGCGTTTGCTCTTACAAATCCTACTACAATTTACCGTTCACGGAATCGAGTCTGTCTGTCGACCATCAGGTATATTAGTGCGTCACACGATGTGGCTCCGGCAATTGCGGGGCTGGTTTTTACGAGGTTTTCTCCCGGTTTTCCACCGTTATTAGGCAAGGAGCAATGTGAAGTGGAAAATCCGTCGTCATATAAGTGAAATACCCTTGAGTACGACGTTAAACCCCAATCAAA
>JAQQZZ010124535.1:0-14285 GCA_030265115.1 Mopalia vespertina
CCACCCCCTCCTACCAAATCCATCAGCGCTGGTAAAGGCCCTGTAGCTGTTCATCGAATACGCAAATCTAACGTGCGAAGGATGTATACTGTACTGTCTCATTATCCGATAATCAATGTTTAAATGAACAATAACGAGTCATTTTACGTACAATGTGGGCATTCCGAAACTTTTCCTACAACCAATACATTGCTGATATTTGCCCATGAATTATTACTTTAAAGGCATGTAGCTAAAAGGCTGTCGTCTATCCGTCACGCCAATTTTAATAACAAATGCAGCTTCCGACAGAAGTCAATAGTTTCGAATAAGAGTCGAATATACGTCAGCTCAATATTGCTGCATGTAATATAGCCATATAACATACGCGTCTAACTCAGTTAGTCCTTTTTCATTCGCTCGATAAGGGGTAGGCATTACAAGCAATTTACGATACTAATCAATCAAATAAAATCAATAAGACCAGGTTATAGTTCAAACAGGCCTGATAGCTTTATTTATGAGGTTTTTATTGAGGAAGTTGTGCCGATAATGGCTTAACAAGGGAGCCGTCATATTGGCAACATTAGTACAGGTATAATATACATTATATTATGCGGTAAGAATGTATGCGAGTTAATGCAGCGGTAGGCTAAACGGATCAATTCTGAATGCATGATATATACCACAGTCTGGAGACATGACTAAACGTCGTTTTGGCTGTATGACCGTTTATAGTCTTTTCGCTACTTTCTTATAGTTAGATTGCGGATTATATTTTGAGAACATAATTATATTCTTCCCGGCCTCTTAGATATATAAACATATATATACACCTGTTCCGAAAATATAGGGACAACTCTGGGTGTCAGCGTGGAATATGGCCCGGACGGAAATCGAACCCTCGAGCCTATATAAAATACCGCGGCGGACTGGCGTAGACGGTCAGGTATATACTCCATGTTAACAAAACATCACGTGAATTCCGCGAATAAGACACTTCGGAAAGGTGACATGCAAGTCTCTCACTTCCTTACACGAACGACAGGCCAACGGCTGACGATTTTATGTTTGATTCCAGGAATTAAGTGACCTTGTTATTCGAACAGCGCTGTGATTTACTGCCGTTCGAGGTTGCCTATAAACCCTCGAACAGTTAACAGACACGGTGCTTAAATAAAGTTAAACTACAGCGGGTTATTGAGCTTGTCAAGTCACAATCTTTGAACTATAACTACACACTGGAAGAATGATCGGTTGAAGTTTTGACGTTATATTGATTGTGACCAGTCATCTCGGAAAAGCTGACAGATGTGCGGGGCATAAAGTTAACCAGAATCAAACTGTAATTCATGTGTATTGTATGGACAGTTGGCAACCGGAACATTTACTTCAAGTCATTGTCTGGTTTATAAGCTGTCACTCCTTGAATTTGGAGTAATTTAATGGATATTGCGATCCCGTGTTTTAAGACAGGCATCAGACACTTGAGTAAGACTAATAAAAAGTCCTCTGCTGATTAGTTACTCCAAGAGACTATAGGATCATCGGTCTATAATCATTGAAGTAAAATGCTATACGGATTATGTGAGCTACTTTGAAGTTATTCTGTAGTGTTTGCACATTTGACTCCTTGAATCGGCTGGTGCATTAAAGTTGTTGAGATAACATTGGATTTGTTACATGATTTATAGAAAAATCCATAATCGTGAATTAAGGTACTGATATAAAACTGACCATTCAACTAGCAGCTAGCCGATTTTCCAACAAAACAAATCGATACTTTGAAAATACTGAGTTAGAGATTTCAGATGGATATTGGTTATATATATACTTACTATATATATTATACCACGTATAGCAAATGTCACGATTTAAAAGTCAACTATACTTTGTAATGTCTTCTATAGACGAGTGTATCTGCACTATATATGTCCTAATCAGTTAATTATATACTGTCTTGTAACACGAGCACAGGCCAGCCACGCTTCGATTCATTCCAATGGCACCTAGCTATAGTGGGTGACACATGCTGTCAAAAACATGGTATTGAGCATTACAAGTCGACATGTATACTATACGTGTTTGATACCAACTCTGAGCCACAAGCACCAGAATGACTTTTCGGTGAGACAGTAAGGAGCAAAGGACACGAGCCTGCATAGGACCTATAGACGAACTTATAGAACAAAGATAATTGGATAATATCATAATCCACAAAGGGCATGACTGGAGCCGTTGAAGTGAGGTTCGTGTGGTATATAAGCGAGGAGCATGTGTATTAGTTCACGGATATATTTGAGATTTAATGACCATTTATCGATGTGATATGACTTTTTTTAAACGATATACATAGCTGAACAAACATTTTCTATCGATATAAGCCTTAAGGGAATAGTTCCTGATACCAGTGTAGGTTTCACCATGATACCAGTGTTGGCTTGATCAGGATAGCAGTGTTGGCTTCATGATGATGCCAGTGTGCGTTTGATCATGTTACTATTGACATATGGTATTTATGTAACGTCTGATTTTAAAAAAGAAAGATGGCGATAATAAATGTCCAAAATAGAAATCAGTGGAATTAACTGGAATCCTTTTTTCTGGAGATTGAACTTATTTAATGGACAACGTGGAAAAAATATTGTCAACATTATCTAGTCAAGCAATATATAAAAATAGGCATGGTAATAAACAAACGGACGTCAGCTTAGATCTGGATTGAACAGTGTATTGATGTCTTACTCATTCGAATAAGTCTCTGAAACGTTAAGCCTTTCCAGGCCATTAAAAGACTCTCTTCGCGTGGTGTGCGTTCCGACTGACCATATACACCCCTTTACTTTTCTGCAAAGAAAATATGGCGCCTTTGTGTTTGAGCGCATTAAACATACTCAGCCTGTCTAATATGTCACTGTCAATTCTTTAATATTGTAATACATTCATGACAAGACACTTGTAAATCCTATACGTGTAGTGACTTGTATTGTGAACGGGCAAACATATAGCTTTGGATCGAATCTGACACACTGATCAATGTCAATTTTCTTGTTTATGAAATCGCGAAAGTTTGTTATGTTTAGTGGCACAGTGACAAAGCGACGCGGGGATTTTACTATTACAGGTGTGAGCTATGTGCTCAAATACCGTCGCTTGAAACACATGTTGTATTTTGAGGGTGCCTTTACCTATACTAGTTATTGTATTTGAGACTGACTTTAAAAATTATTTTTTGAATGGATGTGCGTGCGACTACAACTCCTTATTACATATGACTAAATGAAACGTGTCAACATACCATGGCACCAGCTGATCTTGTAATATTTAAAAAGATATTGGATATAGGCCTACTATTTCCTATGTGATTATACTTTCATTAAGATAAGTATAAACTCTTCTACGCAACTCAACAAGTTTGAAAAAGTGAAAATGCCCAAAAAGAAGAAGATTCCATTTGCTGATCTGAACGAACTGCACCAGGCGGCAAATTCCATCCTCAAAACTGCAATAATGAGCGAGAGATACAAAAGGTGGACGAAGGTATGGATTCTTTTATTTTGTTTTAATTTTGTTTGTTTAACTTTATAGGAAGCCAACTATTTTCCATGCCTATATCGTAAGTTTAGTTTCATTTTGCGCTATCGAGTAATCCCTTGTTTCTGATTTACATTCCAAGTCTAGTTAACAAATTCTAGATTTGGTCAAACTACATTTCAAACAACGATAGAGACGATGGTGAGATGCCCAGGGGTCCCAAAGCGACATATAAGTTTACGGGGTCACTGGAATCCGTTTAGGTCCGATTATAGCATTAAGTCATTGGTATTATATGGATTAACAAGTTGAGGTGGGTCAATGGGATTACATGTATGTTGTGTCTTTAAATAGGGCCTATATACCCTTTTATGCCACGCTAATAACGGCTATTGGACATAATCCGATATCGTAATCCAATTACAAAGTTTCGCGTAACTTGGCCTATTTTAGATTAAAACACGGACTTGTGTAAATATAATTAATCAAATCAGCATAAGCCGGTTAGTTAATAACGCTCAATGATTGAGTTACTTGTTTAAGTCAGGAAATATGTTAAATACAAATAGTAGCTTTACCGGCGCCACTAAAGCAATTTAAATCTTTAAATACTAAAAGTACTGCAGCAATATAATTAATTCGAATAAGCACCTGTCTGATATTAGGCTCCAATAAACAATGTCTTTGATATCATTCACTTCGTTATAATTTTTTTTCGGCTTAAAATTTTAAACGTTTTGTAAGCAGTATAACTACACACAGTGTTAAAATCAACTTGAATGGCCCGTCATTACCTTAAAGTCTCGACGAAAGATATATTGGCATTATCTCTATTTTAGACTGCTTATAAGAAATTGAATAAAACAACATTCGAGGAAGACTACTGGTGTCTTTCAAATCATTTGAATGTTGCGATGAATCCATAAAGGGCAGACAATCGTCTGCTTGGCTACACTGACTGATAAGCAGCTATTTATGCAAATCCCTATGTTTTTATCCGCTAATTTAAGTCGCTTGTTGTTTCGGGGATTGACAGAACAGGGTTAATTAGGTCATGTACTTTGGGGTGTTCCAGACTGTATTTGTTTATATCGTATCTAAGGCTGCAGCCGTTTAATTGGCTGTCTGAAAACAACTCGTTCGGTTACCAATCGAAGTCGAAGTCAATATGACGATTTAGGCTAATAGCAACTAATAGAAGATTTTAATTGGATGTTCAAAAGTAAACCATGCTCTGTCAATCCTCAAGACACGCGCATGCTTTTGTCAGATGATATAAAGAAACGATTTCTGTATATCTGGGTCCAGTTGCTCGAAAGACGATTAGCCGCTAACACCAGATTAAATTACTAACACCGAGTAGAGATAGACATTCAACAAGGTGTGACGTCATCTAATAGTGGATTAAATTTAATAGCGCTTCGAGCAACCGGGCCCTGGTGATTAATGAGTGAACTGCAAGTGTTTGACTATGAAGGTGATATCTGACAAACTCACAAAAAGCATATTTACCAGCGGTCATCGTGTAGTCAAGTTTTTACCATAACATAAACGAGTGGATGCATGCACGAGCGTGGAGAGATCTCAGCTTTGGGAGTTTACACAAAGCTTAACTGTCTGTCCTATTATGAACGCCAATCGACCTGGTTTTTCCACTCTTTATATTACGTTATAAATAGTAGTAACTTTATAGAATGCCTATATAAAACGCTTATATAAACAACGTACTTTAAGTGTTGAAATAAATAGGCCTATACACACTATAAAATGTTCGGGCCAACATTTTCTCATTTCTGTTTGTTTTATTCGGCTGTAAATGTATTTGCACAGAAATCGACTTGAAACGAACTTTATTCAAACACTGAGACATTCTTTAAAACATCCCTTGACTTTCGTTTTGTGACTTTCAGGTCTATTAATGGCCTCAATGTTACGTGAAACTTATTTCTGTATTTACTATATTTCTTAATATTTCAGACCTTCTGGCTAATGGCAGATTGTCTGGAGTGTAACAATTGTCTCTTTATTTAGCATTGGAGGAATATTCATTTTCCAACATAGGAAAAAAACAGTTCACAGTCTGTGGTTGTGTTATTATCATTTACTGTTAAAATAATTCGTCGACATATAAGTGCAGTTCCGTTGAGCACTCAATCTATAATGTGCCATATGCTCAAGAGCAAACTAATTGCTACTCTCATTAAACATCGGATATACAGAAATCTTTTTTTATGTCCTCTGATAAAAGCATGCTCATTTTTCGATGATTGAGAGAACTTTAAACGTCAAAGTAAAACCTTCTATTAGTAGTCGTCATACAGACTTTAATTGGTTACCGCCAAAGTTGTTTTTAGACAGCCAATGAAACGGCCGCGGCCTTAGACACGACATAAACAACTGCCGTCTGGAACACCCCGAATGAGATGATATAATTAACCTTGTTCGCAGTAACTAGGTTCTACCAATCCTCGAGACAACCAGCTACATATTAAAGTCACATTTGTTACCAACAATCTCCTCCAATCACATCATCTGACGGAACTCGAAGGTAAAGGGAAGCAACCGAAGGTAAAAGGAGGTAGCCGGAGACAAGTTTTTGACACAAGATTGGAAATATTTGTGAAATAAATTGCAGATTATTTTAAAAAAATGTATGCAAGTTATCAAGAGGTGTATTTTATCTTATATAGATTATTTATTTATTTGTTAGGCAAAGCAATCAAAGGGCTACGTTCGATACATTAACAGTAATAAGACGAGGCGGGGCAATACAGTAAATAGAAACAACGAAAATAAATATTAACGGTAATATTGAAATAGTTAACTACTAACCTACAACAAAATTTGAATCTTGTATGTTATTCATGTTTAACAATATCCCCAGAAACTACAATGCTGCATATCAGAACTTGAGCTGAAACCAGTTTAGCCTAAGATTATTTAGAGATTCCTCAGGCCATATATTATTACTTAATTATTTATTATTTATTGCAGGTAGTACAGACGTATAATCTACTGTTAAGTGTCATAGACAGAGAATTTCTTCCAGATGATTACGAGCCTCCAGCGAGTTACGGACTTTTGGTAAGAATATACACTCTATCTGCACACTTTTGTACGTGTCTGAAAAATAATATATCAAACGGCGTGGATTGGTTAATCTTGATGACCAATCACACCGCTTGTTATGACGAGTAAGCTGACCTACACTATGCCAAGGGAAATGGGGAGGCAGGAGGGTTTAAAAATCGGCCTCCACGAACATCAGGGCAACGTGAAGCTGGCTCCCAACCTCTCAATGATATATTCACAGATTAGTGTATCCATGTCATCCGGCATGTTAAGCCATAATTATAAAATAGAAAAGGTTAATAATTATTTATTAACTGTGGCTTACAAGAACACCTTTCTCATTTGCAATTTCTTAAAGAACGATTGAAAAAAAATTATTTAAGTTAAACAAAGGAATATTGAATGATTCAGTTCAGTTTCAGTTCCAGTTATATTTGGCAAGGATTGGTGCATTTCTTGAACAGTGCTCTGGAAACTTAATTACTCTAGAAAATGTATTTATATATATTTTTTTTTAAAAGGCTTTTATAAAGTCTCGAACTGTTTCTCAAATTGCTGCCTTCAGCCAACAGTATTGTAGAGGCCGATATTTATACCATTTTAAACCTGTTAGGAGAAATATCTTATGGTTGTGTATATACTTTCGTTTTACTTACAGATGTATGAAGTTCACTATCATCTTGGGGTTGCATATCAACACCAACATGAGCATAAGAAAGCAGTAGCGCAATTTACGATGGCAATCAACGCAATCTCCATTCCCAAGGTTAGAAAATCTTTCAATATCGAAACAAACAAATCTGTCTATTTAACTTGTGGCTGTGTAAAAAGTAATGTACTGACTTCTGATTTCTCTCCTGTTTTTACTTACACAGAATGGGTGTACTGCTGGGTGTTCAACCAACACATGTCTCCTAACGCCGATACATGCCAGACGGGCATTCGCTCTAGCTACAGCAGGTAAATACTTTTGTATTTATTATTTTCTCAATGAAAAAAAACTTTTCAAAATTTTTAACTATACATGTTTTATGGAAAATTCTGGTCCCGAGTTTTTCAGCTATCAACATTCAACGTGAGTTTTACAATGGTATCCAACATCTTTATTATGTACTTCGATTTTTAAACGTTAAGTGTACCGATTTATATTATTGAACGTATTTTCTGTATTTTTATGATCTTGCATTAATCTCACATCTTTATTATGCCTTATTTGGCTGTACGTATTTGCATTTTGTCAAAGACAGTATATCAATGCAGTTTTCTGACAGAACTTACATATTGTCTGTTAAATCGTATAACCTTTACGGAAGCTATTCGATATCGATTTTGACTATATATTTAAGTGCTAATATGATTAATTTGGTGTTTTTTTATATTCTGAATAAAATTCCTTATTGGTGCATGCTCATTGGTCGACGCCTTCCCTGTCCAACATTCATGCCATCCATAACATCATTGCCATAGTTTCACGTTTCTCTCAGTACCCAAGCTTGAGACTTATTAACCACACTTTCTTCTTGTGTTTCTATAAGTCCTTTATCTTTATCCGTTTGAATTTTTTAATCGAAATCCATGTGCCAGTTAGACGTATTTTTGAAAACATATAACTAAATCGAAAGCGTCACATATTGTGACTTTGTGCCTTTTTATGTAGTTATATCGCTGTGCGTGGTAGCGAGATTTAACCCTGAAGCACTGTCTAATTAAACTGACACCTTGCATACGGTTGAATCCGTGATAGATTTATTCATTTGACTTCTAGGAGATTTATCTAGTGCAATGAGGGACGCAGAACGGGCTGTCGTGCTGGACAGTCGAAACCCGGTAAGTTGTAATAGTTTATCGTACAGTGCAACTAAAAGCCTATTATAAAACAATTATTTAACATCATACTCTTTAATCGATAAGCAAAATAAATTATTAGTGGATAGTCTATTAAAAACTATCCTCTTTGAATTGGTTTGGGATTAATTTACAAATGCTATAATTAATTGCAATTATAATCTTTTATAAGATACCTAGAAATTGTCTGTAGCAATAGTTGTGTATTGCCCTGTATTCATAGACAGACATATATTATATACATTTTGAACTGTGATTCAGAAAATGTCGTATACCTCTTGGAAGAAGTTTTTGAAACAATACGTTGGTGAAACCAAAAATCCCCTTCGCGTTAGGGCCAATACTCATTTTGAGTTCCATTAGGTTATAACTGTTCCCAATAGCTGAACATTTCTCTGTTCATGATCATTCGGTTTTTTGTATACCTTCTCTGGAGATGTTTACAGGTACACATGATTAATCGATATTGAGATATATTTAGAAATTTGTCTCTGGGAGTTTATCTATAGAGAACATGAGACGAGTCATCGGTTTCAATTAAAGGACATCCCTGTGCCAGTGAGATGTACAAAATTGTAAAACAACTTTTCATTTTCATTTTTATTTTTATTTCAGGATACGCTTTGTGTTCGTGCACTAACAAGAAGTTCTCGAGACGAAGGCCCACTGGTATGCAATTAAATTCAGCGATTTCCTTTCCCTGCTTCATATATAGGGCGACTACGTTCACTGACCAGCGGCTATTTATACAATCCTTTTGTTTCCTTTTATATCCGTTGACTTAAGTCGCTGGTTGTCTCGAGGATTGCCAGAACAGGGTTACTGGGAACAGGGTAAATTAGGTCATGTCATTTGGAACATTGCAGACGGCATCTGTTTATGTGGCATCTGAGGCTGCGACCGTCTAATTGGTTGTACGAAAAACAACTTTGTCGGCAACCAATCAAAGTCTGTGTAAAGAGTTACACTAGAAACAACTAATAGAATATTTTGATTGGATGTTTAAAGTTAAACTAATGTTTGTCATTTATTTTGATTTTAACAATTATATATGTATATATATATATATATATATATTTTGAATAAATGAAGAGAGAAAAATTTGCTTGCCTCCACCGGGAGTCGAACCCGGGACCTTTGGGTTACAGGCCCAACATATATATATATATCTATTCTCTATTTTTTTTTCACACACTAGTTGAAATATTTCTATATTCTAGTTAACATTATCAATGTGACATATTCAACGCGGGTATAGAAATTAAAAAGAAAAACGTACATGTTATTGGAAAAGTCATAACTTAAGCACTTTGTGGGTGCTGTACTTACATGATCACGATAAACTTTGTATGTTTCTATCACAATCGTCAATGGATTATACAAGTACCTTCATCGACATTTTCATTAATCGTTACAGGCTATACGTGATGTGGACGCAGCGTTACGATTTGAACCGAACCACCTGGCCTCTTTGATTGTACGTGGTGCATTATCAAGACCGTTAGTAAGTTAGACACCCTTAGTAACCTGAATGTAGCACCGGTTTGGTTTTCGTTATTCAAGCAGTGAATCAGTGGACTCGTTAATCGAATAACGACTATTGGAATACAACTTAAGTCCTTTTCCATTATTCGATTGACGAGTCCACTATTGCTATAGCGAAATCGGTGTTCACTATATTCCACTGTTGGAATGACAAAAACGAAATCGGTCGTCATTTTATTCTACTATTGCAATGACGAAATTGGTCTTCACTATATTCCTATATTGGCACAACAAAAATGAAATCGGTGTTCACCATATTCCACAATTGGAATAACGGAATCGGTGTTCACTATATTCCACAATTGGAATAACGGAAACGGTGTTCACTACATTCCACTATTGGAATAAAGAAAACGGTGTTCACTATATTCCACAACTGGATTAACGAAAATGAAAACGGTGTTCATTATATTCCATTGGAATAACGAAAACGTTATATAGTATATTCCACTATTTAGATAAAGGAAACGAAATCGGTGTTCACTATATATTTTCCACTATTGGAATAACGAACGATAGTCTTTATAAATCATGTCTTATTCCTACATTGGATAGTATTTCTCTTCTAAACCGTTATAGGACTAATATCAGATATATGGAAATATTTGTAGAAAGTTTTTAAGTACATTTGCCATTTTCATTATTCCCTTTAAGTACGCAGCCTGGAGCGACCTGTACCAGCCTTTGGATAACGAGTTCCACAGAAAGGTACGTTTGTTCACCTAAAATAAACTCTACTCTTTATTAGAGCTTGTGCCGATAGTCATGCAAAATAATATCCTATAAAGATGGAGCTCGTCTTACAAAGCAATTGTAGGTGACGTGCAACCATACTACCAGAAGTCTTTTGAGTGATACTACGAGTGGAAAATACAACTCGTTGCTTTGCGAGTGTGTGTTCGTAACTACAAGCAATAGGTACACCATCTATGATGATTATAACTGTTTCTAACCGCAGCATAAGCTTAGATAGCTATGTGAAACGAGGCGAAGGTCTTGAATCCTACAAAATGTCGTTACTGCTGGACGTCAGGGGCCGGTTGCTCGAAAGGCTATTAAATTTAATCCTATATTAGATGACGTCACGCTATGTTGAAGGTCTATCTGTAATCCGGTGTTAGCAATTTAACCTGGTGTTAGCGGCTAATCGTCTTTCGAGCAACTGGCCCCTGGGACCATAAGGACAATAACGTTGGATCTTAGCTATTCATGCTTCGTACAACATTGTCAACAGTTGAAACCGATGGCGACAGATCGTGAATAGAACTTGCACATAAATTGGGTATTTAATGGTCTCTTTACAGGCTGCCTCGTTGAACTCTGACACGAAACCGTTCTTAAATATTGTGAATTTTAAAGATCCATTAGTGCTTACATTCTATAACAGGTAAAAAAATATTCCTTGTTTTGTCTTTGTGTAAATTTACCATACATAACCTTCCTTGTGTAGATTAATCATGCACCACTTTCTGTATTCTAAATTCATCACTCATCACTTAATTGTGCATCATTCATCAGTGCATAACTTACATGTATAAATTCACCATTTGTCACCTCCTTGTGCTAGATGGTAATTCATCACCACCATTGCTTGTCTAATCCCATCATTCTTCATAAAGTTCGTCCTCCATCACCTCCATCAATTCACAATTGTGTAAATTCTTCCTTAAATGTGTAGATTACCTGTGTAAATTCATGATTTATCACATCCCTGAATAATGGGATACAAGATTCCAATGTCTACGCTGACGTTGTTTTTCAGCATAAAAGCTAAATTTCTTCGTTTAGGTGCTTTTGTCAAATATGTTTTTTGATTATTCCAGGTTTCTTCACAATCTCTCTGTATCCCATACCGTCACCACGATAGATCTGACGCCAGATAAACCAAGTAAAAAACAACTTGGTAAGTGTTTTGTATCCACAAGATCGCTAAACACGCTAAACAAAACCTTGGGCTCTTTTTTATACATATAAAAATATATTTTTTTAATATAAATAATCATTTATTTTGACGTATTAAACCATGGTTAAACATCGAATGCAATCTGGTCCATTAAAATGATGTGGCTCCTCTTTACACACGACACCAGTACTATGCCAGCATCACTGTATGGTCTCGCCCTTCCATGGATTGTGCACTTTTAATACAATATACAGACCGCCCCGTTACTCGATTTTGTCTACATTGCATTTGTGGACTTTGTATATTTTAAATAAATGAAGAGAGACTTTGTATATTTTGAATTAATGAAGAGAGAAAAATTTACAGAGATAGATCGCGGGGTACATGTACATGTATGTGTTTTACGAGGTTCCTCTCCGTTTAGCTAAATATCATCAAGTCGCTAAATAAGTGAATTACCACTAAACAAAGAATTAGTTGATATAGGCTGTCTAAAAGTATATATATTAAACCTTGGAAAATAGCACATTTGAATTTATAATGCTAAACCTGTTTTGGCGCTTGTATGAATAAAGGAGTAAATATAGCTTGTGAAGCCATTGTGCCTTTATTCAGACAAATGCTCCGTCCTGGGTGATTAATCAAATATCTCGCTTTTTTTCAGTAACAATGCTTTATTCTTTCAAGGAAAGGGCTTGTTTAATCTGTTTAAATCCCGATCTCAATTAAAGCCCATTATGTTGTTGTCACAGTGAGATAGGACGTATTCAGATAACAAGTAAGCTTCAGGGTCCACTAAATTCCATTGTCTCAATTTTTCCCCCAAAAAAAATCGTCAGCGGAACTATTGGTTCAATGTCGTGACGAAGTTTTAGTAAGCCGTTCTGTGATTGGTCATCATCAACGCCGTTTAATTCTTGTTTGATGAGATTTGTCTGGATGCAACAACAGAAAGTATGGGACCTAACTCTGATCTGAATTATAATGGGACTTGTGTTTTCAGAAAAGAACCAAGCTCTGTATCGCTCACCGTCGGCAAGGCGCCGCGTGCAGTCAGCAGACGAGAGACGTCGCCTCGCGGATGCGTTCAAATGTGGCACTCCACTTCCGGTGGAAATCAACAAAACAACCGCTCTCAGACGACAGGACTATGGCGAAGCTGTGAGAAAACATTTGACTAAACCACAAACTGCACAAGAATACCTCGGTAATATATTTCTAATGATTATAGAAATGGCATGTAGCAGATATTGTTCCACTTTACCTCGGAAACCACTGGAAAGAAATTGCTATATCCCTAACTTCTGCAACTAAATTAAAAAAACAGTTATCAGGACCTACGGATAAAATATAATCCCAAACATTACGTACAATAAACCTATGAAAATAGATTGACGTCAGTAAACGGCTCGCAAATAAATCATTAACATGGCTGCATCCACCTTTAATGGGCCAAGAAGTAATGGCCAACGGAAATGTTTATATAAAAGAAATAAGATCTTTTTCCAGTATTTTTGTAAAAACATGATCTGGAAAGGCGATAGTCTGTATATGTTCAAGGTTTTTCCCTTAAACTGCATCCAACTGTTTCTTAACTTTTCTTCTAATTCTCAGCTCAACTTTGCAAGTCGTTGCAACAAAAACACGCCATGACACCTGCAGGTCGATCGGAATCAACCACGGTGTCGCCATTTCTAACGAGGAAGTACCTTCGATCAGCGGACTCCGAGAGCCGTGGCTCCACGTGGTCTCCCTCCACGCGTCATACGACTGCCAAGTCGACGAAAAGGCGAACATTCACAATAGAATCACCGGCCAACTACACGATACCGGTCAGTTTTCAAGTTATATATGTACTAAAAAAATTGTGACCCAATAATAAATATTTTAATCAATACAAATGTTGTGACTCTAATTGAACCAGGTTTGCATAAATGTTTTCACAATTTAAAAAAAAACAGTATTTTCGTCATTTGGGATAAGGTTTTCTTCATTTGAACAGATTCTACTGCAGAAAATTTGTATAAACTTAGAAAGTGTTATCCCAAAGTAACGAAAATAGTGTTAACATTCATTTTCTAAACGACACAAAAATTATATCATCTGAATAAACATGCTAAAAAGTCTTCCTCAGTTAAAGACCTTTATATTTCTTTTTACAATTAGGGGCCTACGTCCATTTCCCCTTAATTTGCATAAATTCTCCCCTTTAATTGCGGTTACATTTCCCCAGCACATAGAAAATCATTGTTAAATTGTACAATACTTCTCCATTTGAATAATGCTTCGTCTATTCGGAGGCTACACAGTCTGTACTACAAATATAACAAGTATAGTGTGAGGTACTTATAAAACTCCATGACCGCGCGGGGGGGGGGGGGGGGGGGGGGGGGGGGGGGGGGGGGGG
>JAQQZZ010124546.1:0-11885 GCA_030265115.1 Mopalia vespertina
TTTAAGAGGCAGTGGCAGCTTAATTTTGTACCCCGAAATCGCTCAGAACTCACCAGTGGCAGTCTACAATTCTCGGAGCTTCCAGGGCCTTGGCGGCCCCTGGACCCTCGCCTTCTTGGCTGTGATAGTGGCCCCCCCACTTTCAAAACTGTTCCGACGCCGCTGGGTGCTTATTTTCAATGAGGTATCACAAGTCACAACAGTTCTGATCACTCCTGTGGCATAATTACACAAAATTCAAGAGTTCTTATAAACTAGTGATCTTAGGGGGGAAGAAATTTAAAAAGTTCCAAATATTGGTTGGATAAGTAACAAAGCATTTTGCACAAATGTACAACAACAACATTCATAAAAAAATAACCACTGTATCAACATCCACCCTTAAACGCATATTGGTATATTGTTTTTCAGCAAGCTACACTACTGATAAGTATGGTATGAAACTTTACTGAAATCATCCGATAACAAATGTAACATGTTTTATGAGATTCACTTACAACAAATTTGATAATTGTATGTATAAAACTTCCTCTCAGCTACACATATAATAGGTTTTGAAAAAAAAAAGAAGGTTATTGAAACAATCACTTTGGTCCATAAAACGATCACTGGAGTTTGAAACCATCATTTTGGTATGTGAAACAATCACTTGGATAATTGAAACATCCCTTTGGTGTGATTTCTGGAAGCCAAGTTCAGCAAATGTTTTGCTTCAAATTCATTAACAAAAAGTGCGGTTTGATGACAGCATTTGGACGACAAACATAAGCACTTTTTATATATCAGACTTTACACCAACAAGTTATATTGACAGATTGCAATGAGGACTGCCAGCCAAACATAATATTGTCCCAAAGATCTAGTACTGTATTGTACTAAATTGTACATACATTAACACAGAGTAAAATTTTCAGTAGAATCTAACCACCAGATCCTCCATGTAACAAGAATGTCCACAGTAAAACGCATATCATAAATTTTATAACCAGAGGTGAATGTAAATCTTTTCTGTGTGAATGCTTTCTGTATAATTATTAATTTGTCACATTTATTTTTCAGTTCTTCCAGGATTAGTCAGACTCTTAACAACTGGGCATCAAATGACCAACAATCTAGTGGGGTTGGCCAGTGGTCAAAAAGGGAGATAAATATGTTACTCATATATCCAAAATTGCCACCTATGTCATTGACAACTAACAATATGATTTATTGGGGTTGGTCAGTAGTCAAAAGGGGAGATACATGTACTTATATGACTGAAACTGTCACTTATACCATTAACTAACTAAAGCATGTTATGAATAAGCAATTAAATTTAATGGTTAGTTTATGACATAGGTGACACTGCCAGTTATATGAGTGATGGATTTATCTCCCTTTTAAACTACATGTACTGGCCAACCCCATTAGGAAAGCAAGACTTCTTCATAACTATTATCGATCAAAAGTTAATATTCCTTGTAATCTTCATTACAATATAGGTAATAACTGTCAGCTTTTCCGGAGAACTGCCACCCCAGCATCACACCTCTGTACTGCCATACTGTGATCTAATAACTCCCAGGTGTCTGTCTGAGGGTCGTAACACTCCACAGAGTTTAGTAATGTATTACCATCATACCTGAATAACACAGATACAGATATGTATACAACAAAGTAAAAAAAATCACAATAAAATAAACAAACAAATTAGGGAAAATTAAGAGAAATGGATAAATAAAAGAGGTTTACCAAATGGAATAAGTACATTACAGTAGTAAAATATTAACTGCATTGGTAAAATAATACGGAAGTAATGTTGACTCACATAGAGGATGAGCTAGCCCAATGATTGATGGAAACCATCCTCAACGTCCCTGGCAAGAAACTATGACAAGACAACAATCACAAGAGCAAACCAAAGATACAATAACAGATTGGCTTCAAGTTGCCCCTAAGCTCTGAATGGTATCGGCAAAATAAAAAAAATATTTTATCACCTGAGTTTAAAATAAAAACAATACACTGAATGTCTTATATGAGGAAAAACATAAAAAAGTAAGTTTATGTAGTCTTAAAAGCCTGAGTGTTCAGAGAAGTTTTATGGTGTGAAAATTCTTGTTTAAGAGTCCAATGCAGCTCTCCAAGCTACATGTACTTTGACTATTTCTGTCATTTTGTCATTTTCTGACAAGTGGAGCACCCCAAGACGCTATTAAGTTGAACATTTTCAAACTCAATTTGTGTGTAGTGACTGTCCAAGTACAATTTTTTTATGTTCTGTCATGCTTAATTGACTACCGTGTAGTTGAGATTGACGCCTCTGTGACATATATAGGACACTGATGTAGTGTGGGGTGTTCACTTGTGCTTAACCTTTATCACAGGATATGCTAGATATGAGGAGGATTTTTTAAAAAGTACATCTTACACTTTAATTCATTTGTCTCTTGCAACATGATGAATTTCCACAAACCAAGATAACCATTTTTTATTTGTTTGTTTGATTGGGGTTTAACACTATACTTAAGGTTACATGTATTTCACCCATCATCATCTTGGCTAGCCAAGAGTTTTATTCCATGCTACTCTGCATTACAACCCTTGACAGTTCGATTGCATATGAATACAGCTACGCCGCCTGGAGCATAAAATGACCAAGTTTTGTGTTCAAGCGCTGATAACATACGTTGAATCTGTGATGAGTATGTAGAGCTAGCTCTTTCCAAACGACACATTGGGCATGTTGGTCAACCATATTAAGTCAGCTCAGTAAGGCGTATGTAGTTTTTTGAGTACAAACAAATGTCAACAATTATTAAATGTCGTAGAAGTGGGACTGTTTACTAATGGTCCTCTGTTGTGTTGTAGTGTTGTAGGCTTTTTTTATTCTATTCCGATGTTCCGTTCACTGGTTCGAATCAGTCTGTTACATAGTGTTGTGAAATGTGGGCCTTTATTTAAAACAGATTGAAGCTGGCCTTAACTGGCACTCCCTACACAGCACATCATCATGCCTACTGAGCAGACTTCATATGTTTGATCAACTCGTCCAATGGGTCGATTGGAACAAGCATGCCGAAGTTCGCTGATTCGAAGGGTAGCAGCGTTTCTAATCCCTCTACATACTCATCCCAGGTTGAATGTTATACTCAAGTTTTGACAATTTGTATAACTTTTAAAAGTCCAAATGGCATATGTAGGGAGATTTAGTGTCTGTAGGGGTGGGTACATATGCAATACTCTCATTGAGTTGGTTGAATACCCTGAATACCTGGTTGAATATTTTCGACACTTCACCCAGTTTCATCAGTGACTATCGCTGTCATTTTTACTTGTCCTCTTGTAACACAACCTCTCATTGGTTGCGTAGAAGTTCCCATGCAACCAATCAATCGCTTGGAAGCTGAGTCCAATTATATGCCTTTCCTAGCAAACACACTACGTACATGTAGCTGCAACGTTGTATACTAGCTATACATAGGTGATGTTGCAGAGTAACCAAAAATCAACGTTACTACACTGGTAATCTGCGATGAAATTTGGTTGTTACTTTTTACCAGTAGATACAAGGTTGTCAAAATGTGACAGGAAAGGTTGTAGTTTAACGTTGTGACGACACAAATCGCCTATGTTGTGACTTTGTTGTGAATTGGTTAGAGTTTTGTATGATGTAATAACAATGATGTCAAAACCTTAAATAATGCAACAACAAGATTACAATGTAGCTATTACTTTTCTGTTTCGTTGTCGTGTGTTTGTATTCTAAGGTTGTGGCAACATAACTGGTAGTCCACAAAATTCCATTACAATAACGTTACACTACTGCAATAAAACATTGTCACAACGTTGTTTGGTTTGCTGGGTTGATCCGCCAATGGTTGTAATGCAGAGTAGCTCGAAATGAAACTCTTGGCTCGAGAAGATGACCCACTATAAGACCATGTGCCAGCCCAGGTGAAGGAAGCCGAATCACCATCGAAACCATTGGCAACAAACAAAGACAACACCTGACAATCACAGGATGCTACTGGTACACAAAGACCTGACAAAAAGATTGGCTTCATGTTGCCACCAGGGCAACAGGAAGCTTCCTCCCAACCCCCAGTGGAGTACCATTTTTTAAAACTATTTTAAACAGCCTATCTTTCCATCAAAGTTACTTTTGCAGTATTCCCCTTCCTAATATTAAAAGTATCTCAATTTCTAATAAAGTGATGTAAAGAAACTGTATATTAATATGCACTGGCATGTGACAACTATACATCTCAAACAAGCAATATTGTGCCCCTGTGAGGAGTAATAAAGAAGACTTACCCTGCAACAACTAACAATTTTCCCTGTAAAACACACGCCCCAACATAACATCTAGGTATAATCATGTGACTGACTGTGAACCACTGTGCAGTATGAATGTTATACGACTCAACACTCGATAGATGATTGGCCCCGTCATAACCCCCACACACAAATATCACACTGTCCACCACTGCTATACCAGCTCCTGCAATTACAGAACAACATTTAAATTCAATAACATTATAAGTCTCCTACCAGTGAAACATACATGTAGGTTTACACCTGGTTTGTCTATATTGAAAAGGAATTAGTTTTCAGCATTTTTATTTTTATAACACCTATTTTAAAGTGGATAATCAAGTTTTAATTTTTGTTTGTGCAAAATCATAGCCATTTTGACCAAATATCAATGGGATTGGCCAGTAGCTAAAAAGGGAGATAAATGTGCCACTCATATAACTGGCAGTGCCTCCTACATGTCATTTGATAAAAACTGGAAGCGGGCTAACCTCCATGCCTTACCTACAGCCCGCTTGGTCATAAACCTAGTGCAATTTTGAATGTCTATATGTAGTGATATCCGCTAAACGGTGTAAATTGTGCGGTCGTAGCAAGACAAATTACAGCTGTATAAATACATCGGGACTATGCTTTGGTGTCATTCAGCTGTACATCAATCCAATTCCCTTTTTAAAGATACCAGTCACCCAAATTAAATAAACAAACAAATTATAAATATACTAAGTTTAATCATTTTTAAATGAATACAATTGTCCAATTTTATGTTGACCTACATAAGCCATTTTCAAATTTGTATGCACCTGTTTACTATTGTAAAAGTAGAGCCCCTTCGTCACTTCCTGGTAAGACAGTTATAGTGCAGGTTTATCCCAAAGTTCCCAGTCTGTTTTAAAAAGCTACATAGTACTTGATGGTTACAACATGGCATATTAAATGTATAGCCTAATTGTCATCCTGTGTTTAGGCCGCCTCTTTCATTCGAATGGAAGCTCCATTCTTATTGGGTGGGGTAAAGAGAAATCATCTTAAAGCCGCTGTTGTAAAATAGTTTACTCAGGTTTTTCCGTCTATGAAGGCAAGGTAGGAAAAGAAGAGAGGCTTAATTCGACGATCTTCTTTTTCCGTCTTGGTTAGCTCGGGTAGATGCCAGAAATCGGATTGTTCTGTTTCTTTTTCTTTTTAAATGCGCGAAGTGTTTTGGTGCAAGCTATAGGGCTGTTCACATGACGCACACTCATTTGCCGCAAGATATTTAAACGGACACGGAGCATGGTTATTTTCCGGCATGGAGGTCTATGTTGTCTTTTCGGCCAAACGAGTTTCTATATACATTAAACGTTGTACTTAATATACCGTTACTCAGTTAACATTAATCATTATAATTTAGGCTGGGACCTTGGCGTATGCGTATATTATAGATTCAATGTAGTGTACTGTATTTCTTTTCGCCATCACTAATCAATGACTGTGTCTGAACAAATTATGAAAACAGTTTGTTTGCGGTAGAAAATCGCCCAGCGAACGTGCCTCCCTGCACAACTACCATGCAATCCCAGACAACACGACGCATGAAGACATAAACAACTTTCTGGTGCATTAACGTTTATATATGAATATCCGGGTTAACGAAAATAATACTGAAGAATCTTGTTTATTATATATGTGGTCTGCTTAAGCTTTAAGAATATTAATTAGAGAGATTAATGATGAACACTGTTAATTAATTGGATAAAGAAGCATTAGTCGATTAGATACACTATCATTAGCATACACGTATATAAACAACTTCTCTTATTCTGCGTGATAAATATGATGTATAAATGTGCGCGATAGGAAATGCCAATTAAGCATGCACGAGCGGGCGATACATATTGTTTACTAACCGCCGAAACAATATAGGTATATTTATGTCATATTTATGTCATGTGTATAGTCAATTAATTTAATGCAATATTTATAAGTACTTGCATCATTACATATTCTCTTTATGAAACGGATATCATGATGTTATCGACAGTTAAAACATTGGATCGTAGTCTAGACTGAACACACAAATAACGTTTTAATTTGTTTGACACAACGATTATAAACCTAATGGGTTATTTATTCCCAACACTTCTCAGCCACGGTCAAGATTAACTATAGGTCCTTGTTAAATTGACAATATTGATGTATGTTTTAATGCAGAGATGGATTTCTTTGTTTATTTGGTATGGTTTAACGTCATACTCTATAGGGCATTTCACTTATATGACGACGGCTAATCTATTTCTGCCCTCCGCCCTATTTTAATACCAAGAGGATCAGGGAGGAAAACTTGTGAAAACCAGCCCCGCGATTGTTGAGGCCACCTCGTGTGACTGTCTCGTATACCAGCCGGAGGTCGACAAGGGGACTATATCCTATGAGCGGTACATTGAAATTGTAAGAATTAGTACGACGCGCTAACCACTGAGCCCCAGCCGGTATATGCGGAAAAGTGCCCCTCTTCTCTCCGCGGTGCCATAAATAGTTTGCAATTACAATAAATTGTCAACCTGTGCTTTATTTATATTTTTGAGTCCTTTTGATTTCTTAGATCGTGGATGATGTTTATGTTGTCTGGTTTAAGAAATACATGTTAAATTTTTGTACCGTAAATCACTCGGATAACTGCAAAAAAAAATAATTGTCTTTTGTTTTGGGATAAGGCGAATCCGAAATCTGAGTGAATTACCGTAAAAACGAACCATTTATTTCTATATACTAATAATAAACTACTACATATATTTTATTTTCTTACATTTTGCAGCCTTTTTGGCATTAAATTTAAGCCATTCACCCCTGATTAATTACATTGAAAAACCCACCAGAGCGTTGCTGGAAACTTTTGATTCGGACGGGTCTATTATAATTTCCAGAGTTGGAGGGAAAGGTACTTCCAAAGGTAGATATACACGGAACAAAATAGTGTTACTCTTTTACGACTATTCTTGGCACATATTTAATGATATACTTACATATAATAAACCCAATAAATATGTAACGTTTTGACACATTTTTTTTTTCATTTTTAAAGGCAGAATACCAAACGATAAAGGAGACAGTTACCCATTTAGCCATTTAGCTATAGAGTCTGTCCTTCGAAAGTTGTGAATGAGTGACAATCGCTATTGCGTAATTCGTTCATTTAAACTGTATTGCAAATCTTTATTCGCCCTGACCGGGTTAACTGTTAAATGGGTAAACCTGTACAAATCATACATATAGCGGGTAGCAGCGTTGAACAAACTTGATGTAGTTATAAAAGTACAAACTATAAAATAAACTATACTATCTGTTATCCAATAACGGCTACCATATAATTTTAAAGCATGTTTTATAATATCTTGACCTCAATCATTCTCCAAGTGGAGTTCGTGATTTAAAGAAAAAACATTTTTATTCTTTATGTAAAACGGATTTCAGAGACGTATTCGAATAAAAGATAGATACAAAAAACGGTCTTTTATATTCTGATATGCACATAATTAAGGATCGAACCAACAACCTTCGCGAACATGCCGCGGAGGGTTGGGAGGGAGCTTCCTGTTGCCCTGGGCCTTTCGGAGTGGCTAAGGGCCACAGGAAGCCCATTTGTTTGTGGGGTTTTTGTATTGCGTCCTGTGTCTGTCAAGTCCTGACTTGTCTTTATTCGTTGCCTGTGTTGTCGATGGTGGTTTCCTTCACCCATTTGGCTGGCAGGTAGTCATATGACTGAAATAGCCTTAAATACGGCGTTAAACGCCAATCAAACAAACAATCGCGCCATGGCTGTTTATCCTGGGATTGTATATAGTATATATAATCCCAGGTTTATCTCATAAAATGGAGACTGATCGGCACATGTTGTCATAACAGCGATACACTCTTACCCTACCATTCCTTTCCCCCGTATACACCTGCGTATAAGGAACTATCATGCTCCAGATTCCATGAACTTTATAATAGTCCAATCCCCTGTTGTGTGTGCATGTCAATATGAACGGACTGCTTCTCAATGTAGGTCTTCATATTATACGTGTCGACAAACATGCAAACTAAAGGCATATCTAGATAGGTAATCACGGACCATGTACATGGCTCAGAACATAATGATAGACATATAGCAGAGACGAGGTTCGTTAGGTTTATGGTGACTAACAGTACCTCATTGGCGAAGTAGTGGGGTTTCATTCCGGCGAATGCTTGAGAATTTGTCTTGGTCACATTTCTAAATGAAACTGACAAAGACATGCCGGTAAATTATTGAACTTTGGGTCATTTCATAATCGAGATAAACTCAAGCAAAAAGGTGTTTTTAATACCACTTATTACAAATGCAATTGAAGTTTGAAACCACAATTCAATTACAATATAAACCATTATTTAGTTTGTTTGATTTGTATTAAGCATCGAAGCATATGAAGATATTTTACTTGTGCAAATATTTGTATTGTCGGAGTTCACTGAATCGCCGCAAGGAATGCTGGGACATAAGCAGACATTGCGATGCAAAGTCAGTCGCCATGTATTTCTAAAATGTAATGACACTGTCACAGTGATGTCGATTAAATCAAATCAATGAATCATCTCATGTTCTAGATAAATTCCCAGAGAAAAGTTTCTAAATAGATCCTAATTTCGAGTTGTTATGGTTAATATACAGACATCTCGAGAGAAGGTAATGGCTATTAATATGGTTTATAAAGTATGTGATAAGTAGGTAGCAAACAAGATATTCGATACGCATGAGTTAAAAATAAAGCAACCTGCAAACTGATATTTCAGAGAAGAGATAAATAACCAATGAATATATCCCCCGAAAGATATATAATGAGAGTTACAAGCTGTCTGCTCCAAAGGAAAGCTTTGCCTTAACCATGCAGAAGGTCCTTATTAGATTTAGATTTTTCTATTGAATGCAATAATTGGATCCTTTGAGAAAGTCGTCACAAACCGATTACTATTGAATAGGGCGTTAGACACCAATCAATCAATAATAATAAAAAAAAACCCAGAAAATAACGGAACAATAATCGGATTTCTCTAGACACATAAGATTTTCTCTTGCATGTTAGTATGCACCAAGATTTTTTTTGAAAGTGGTATAAAAACAATATATTGTCAGCTCAACTTTATAACCGAAAAACATCAAAAGATGACAAATCATCTACTGTAAAACCGCAAGAGCTCTTAAATGTTACGTTTGACGTTTTTAGTTATATAATGCCATCAAGAGGATATTCTTTAAAATGCAGCAGAGCTGTATTAAAGTGTGTGTAAAAGTTAGGAATTTTTCAACAGCGTTAAAAATGTCAGAAGTTTGATTTTCAACAGAATTACACAATGTCTGCTATGTGACAAAAGACATACTGCACGCTAAGGTCACCCTTATATACGTTTTAAAAATTCGTTACTCGGTATATGTTGATTGAGAATTTCATCATCAGAGTTATACACCTTGGCATGCTTCAGATCACGTATACACCTGTGCTTACAAATATCCCATTGTATTGACATGCACACATGTGCATGATTTTGATCGACATTTAACCAAGAACTAAGAATTTAAGTTTTGTTTTACACGACGGACATGCTTAAACCATGACGTCCCCTGTAGGCAATAACTGATCACAATGGGTACTGCCTAACTGGAGTTTATATAGAGACATACATTTTTACCTAACATCCTACCCAGTCATATTATACTTAATCTCCCATGAACCAGACCTTTCTCACATTCAGTAACTTACGCCCACAACAAGGTCAGGTCAGGTAACAAAACACACATATTAAAGTAAACACCGGTGGATACCGGATCGGGCAGTATCATTTAGCTGGGTTTTTTTAGTTATAAAAATTAAATCAAAGTTTAATGTACAGATAAAATGTTTTGCTTGTCTCCGCCGGGAACACGAGTCTCTGGCTAGCGGGGCCATTTATTTTAACTTTTTTAAAAATAGTACTCGTTAATGCGTACACTACCTTCTAATTGACTAGTCTCTGTAGAGTCTATATGTAGCTACAACGTTTAAACGTTCCAAACCTTGTAATCGATCTGCTACAGTTTTCGACGCGGATCTCAAAATTTGAGTTTAGTAGATTTACCGACATAATACAAATTTAATATCTACATAGAATCAATCATGTATCTATTTTATGAGGCAAACAAACCTATTTTGTGTGTAAAAAATAAAAGAAAATGGCTCTTCTGCTAAAATTTCAAGTCCACATTCATGCCGGAGAAAGAGAGAAAAATGGCGGGTTTGCAACACGTATACTTGAACCGTATTTTCCGTAATTTTAAGGAGGCAACTGGGCTATTTCAGTTTTTTTGGCATTTAAAATGTGTCAGAAAGTCCAGTAAATCAAATTTTAAGTGTCACTCAGTATTAATTGAAAACGCATTAGCCGGTAATTGTAAACACATGAAATCCACTCTAATTCTGTATATCTAAATAAGGCTACATGGTATGATAGGCTTTAAGAAATACAGAGCTCTGCATCCAAATAGAGTCGTCCTCGCTTTTTACTCCTATGTGATAGACATTGCCAGTTTATGGCACTTG
The DNA here is from genome assembly GCA_030265115.1 of Mopalia vespertina. Taxonomy (NCBI): domain Eukaryota; kingdom Metazoa; phylum Mollusca; class Polyplacophora; order Chitonida; family Mopaliidae; genus Mopalia; species Mopalia vespertina. Next base: position 10,869 of record JAQQZZ010124546.1, read on the forward strand.
TTTTGACAAGCTAACTTTTATCAAAACTGTTTAAATAAGAGAAAAATCAATTCATTTAATCAGTCATGTTGTGGATTCAATTTTACGTTAAAATTTTTTGCAAAAATCCATCCATCAGCTAAACCGTATATCCAAATTTGGCGACGACCGTATATCGGTTTGGAAGGACTCCAGTTAACGCGAGAGAGGGTCTGGTTAACGCGAGAATGTACTGCTACCAGACCATGTTTACAACTCTGCAACGCTCGCTCCTGGCCTTATCACTTTATATAGTTTATTGAAGTATTTGTAAGATACAAAGTAGAGCACCAATTCACTTGAAACTAAATACAACTGAGACCATATAACGTACTTTTAGCAGAAGGTGATACTTAACAGTTTACCAATTAAATGCCTTCGTACAATCTGATCAAGTTATGACCTGACGCAAAGGCATACCAATTGGTGTCGATTGGTTTGCAAAATTGACCAATCACAGAGCCGCCTCCTAAACCTGGTTTGTAAATGCCGAAGATTTCAACTGACGAAAGATAAATAAGATAACTATTGTCAACATGGCTTGTTTTAGATCGAGGTATCCAGCATATTGTAGCTTGACGATGCATCACAACGTGCACAAAATACATTATTATTAAAGGCTAGTGTGTCTCCGCTTGCTTTCGTGTTTACCATAGAATGTAAGCTGGATGTTCACTGGTCAGCTGGGACGGCGACCTTTCATAAACCCCAGCCAGCTTGATCCAGTTGAACACAATTTAGTGACCCAGCTTATGCGTCAATATCATCGCTGAGGGTTTGGAGGGAGCTTCTTGTTGCTCTGGTGCTCTCAGAGCTAAAGGAAAACATTGAGCCGATTAGTTTGTGATGTCGTAGTATTGCGTCCTGATATTCTCCTGTTTTGTCCTGCCCTGTCTCATTTGTGTTTGCTGTCAGTGTCGAGGGTGGTTTCGTTCACCCATTGGAATGGCACGCCGTCATGTGCGTGACAGCACCTTAAGTATGGCGTTCACCCGCCCT